>JAJIBD010010408.1:0-58861 GCA_021461705.1 Cryptotis parvus | reverse complement strand
ATATATGTTTAGTAAGTATATAGTTTGATATAAAAGATACCCATACTTTTATAACATAAATGAGCCAGAGATATAAATTCACAAAACAAACACAAGTACATAAGATATTCAAGTGTCTGCTATAAAAACAATTACAAAATAAAGTTAAATTATATCAGACTTTATATTGAAAATTTATAATGCTCACATCTCTTAGGTTCTATCCCTTTTCTTTCAAACTTCCTTACCTTCTATTTAAGGTTTATCCTAAATCAACGTGGCTTTTGCCCTTTTAAGCTAAGTCACCAAGGCTTTCATATCACTAAATTCAAAGTAAGGACCTCCGTTTTCATCTTCTTGGCATGTTTCAACTGCAATGCTTTGTGTTCATATATGTGATTGCTATGGGTCTGACTGGTTTTGGTACTTTTAGAAGCAGAAAGATACTATACTTGTTAGATGACTAAATATCTACATAAAGTCAATCACCTTAATGTAAGTTTTTACGTAACAGCAGAGCATTGGCAACTAAATTTACTATATATTTAAAATGCACTAAAAGTAGAATTTGAAGTCTCCTGTGAATTAGACAAAAAATCATTATTTCCAAAATTTTGACAAAGTACAGTAACAACAATTACCTTTAGAAAATCCCAGTTTCTGAGTAACTGTTCTTGCAATTTTCGATGTTGTTGCATCACTATATAGATAGACTTCATCCACACTGTGCCAGTCCACATGGTTTCGGATTAACTTGAAACTATGAACAGCTGTTGCAAAAGGTAAAATTAATTTGAAAGTCTACAAGACAGGCTTCAAATGTGTAACTTCAAAATTTACTCCTGGCTCTGAGCTCAGAGCTCACTCCTGGCAGGTTTAGGGAAGATACAGGATGCCGGGACTGAACCTGAGTTCGCTGGGCGCAAGGGAAGCGACCTACCTACTGTACTATCACTCCAGCCCTGTCTTAGTATTATTAATCTATACATAATCGTAAGTTTTTATTACTAAAAACTTGTTTTTTCAGGTAATGTGCCTGAGATATGCCTTATGTTTAAAGGATATATATCCTTCATGAAAGTCCTCAATAGCTTTGATATGGAAATTAAGTTACATTTCTTTCATTGGTTTTATTTTTGGATCTGTGAAGATTTCAGTGAAAGACAAAAAAGCAAGACTGGGGTTGGGGGAATAATTTCTAAGCTGGATGTAAATACTAATTTATTAGAATATGATGTATTTTTTTGGATAACTACAAAAAAGTATCTCTGCATAATATAAATTCAAAATTTATAATGTTTTAATAAATAAGAACTTTTCACTGTCCTCTCTAAATGGCTAATTTTATTATTTATTTATTTATTTATTTATTTATCTATTTATTTATTTATTTATTTGACTTTTGGGTCATACCCGGCAATGCTCAGGGGTTACTCCTGGCTCTGCACTCAGGAATTACTCCTGGTGGTGCTCGGGGGACCATATGGGATGCCGGGATCAAACCGGGTGGGCCATGTGTAAGGCAAAAGCCCTACCAACTGTGTTATTGCTCCGCCCCTGTATAGCTAATTATTACAGTTAGTAAAATTGAATTATATTCGGAGAAAATGAAATCTTAAAAAAAAAAAAGAAAATCAAACCTATATATGCTCTAGGAATATATAACTTTGTGAAGTAGTGACTGTGTCTTGGTTATTTTATATTTGCTAAACAGTACCTAATTCGTATCTTAAATTCATTAAAATCTATGAAAACAGGTAAGAAAAGTGAACATTTACCAATTCTTAATTGATAATTATTATTCTGAAGGCGTTTTTCCCCTATCTGGTAGAGAAGTAAAAAAATATTCTAAAAGGTATAGGACCTTCAAATCACTATGCTGAATTTATTTTTGGAAATCCTTTTAAAGCAAAATACTATCTCCCATTACATATATGACTTAGAGGCAACACATACTCTAACTCTTCTTGATTTGTTGTTTTGTTTAGTGTCCACACCAGGCAATTCTCAGGGCTCACTTCTGGTGGCCCTCAGGACCTGATGTGGTACCAGAGATCTACCCAAGGTATGGCGCATCAAAAGGCAAGCGCCTTAAACTCTGTACTAAAGCTCTGTTCCATTCTTAATTTGAAGAAAAGATGAAAATAACTAAGTTAAATATGAAAGGGTATATTTCTAGTCAGGATTTAAGACCATGAGACACTGTTATGAAAGTCTACTAGTTACATAAAAAGTGAATCCTTTCTAGGACAATGTATTTCCTACTTATGCAATAAATTTAATTTCAAAAATTAAGAAACTGCTATTTATATTTTACTTACCTGAAAACAAGACCAAATCCAAGTGACATATCTTTAACTCCAAAGAATAAATATACAAACTTAGCTTTTAAATGAAAGAACTGTTTTAATAGTTCTTAGTATTTTAATAGCCTTTTAAAATCTAATGTTTCTAAACCACATCTTTGTGAAAATAGTTTTTGGTACCATATGCTTAAAACAAAACTACAAAAGACCAAGATATTAAGAGAATAGTGTTAGGTCAACACAATTTTAATGATTCATATATTGTATGAAACTATCTCAATAGTGGGAAACATCCCATTATTGGGTGACATACATCACTTGCAAGTTTTTCTACCACTTAAAATTAAGTAATACTATGCATAGCAGAATGGATGCATTTCTAAAAAATAGAAGTTTCTGTGTTTTAAATACAACTGAAAGCTCTAAACAAAACTAACGCTGTAAGCCAGGAATAGAACTAGAGGGAGAAATAAAGCTACAATTACTGTACCTTGGGAACGCTTTCGTTTAAGACCTGCCGCATCTGTACTCTCCTTATATCCTCTCCATTTGAACAAAGAAGGGAGGGAGAAGGGAGGGATGTGGTGGACAACTAAGAAAGCAAAAACACTGAGCTTCAAAGTAAATTTTAAGTAAGATTTGCCTTTTTTGTTGAATTTAAATGAGTTGTATTTGACAAACATTATACTAAATTATTTTTTCATGAAATTTCTAATTAAAAAACAAACAAACAGTATACATCCAAAAGAACAAGAACAACCAGTGCTGGCATGGATGAGGGAGAAAGGGATTCTCATTCATTCCTGGTGAGAATAATGACTGGTGCAACTCCTTTGGAAAACAATATGGTCATTCCTCCAAAAACTGAATTTGAGCTCCCATTTTATCCCAGAAGCAATACCACTTCTGGGAATATTCCCCTGGAGGCCCAAAAACACACAGCAGAAACATCATCTGCACTTCTATGTTCATAACAGCTCTATTCACAATAGCCAAAATCTGGAAACAACCTGAGTGTCCAAAAACAGACAACTGGATAAATAAACTATGGTACATCTACATAATGAATTACTACGCAGCTGTCAGGAAAAATGAAGTCATAAAATTTTGCTTATATATAGGACAATTCACAATAGCCAGAATCTGGAAACAACCAGTGTGCACAAGAACTGATGACTGCATAAAGAAACTTTGGCACATCTATAGAATGGAATACTATGCAGCTGTTAGGAAAAAGTGAAATTATGAAATTTGCCTATAAATGGATGGACATGGAGAGGATCATGTTGAGTGAAATTAGTCAGAAGGAAAAAGATATAGGATGAATGCATTTATTTGCATGACATATATGTACATATTATGATACCAATATCCAAGGTCAGGGGAAACAAGGATCAGGAGGTCTTGTCAAAAGTGGAAATTATCACAAACGTGTGGGAGTCAGAGGCTAGGTAAGACAGAGAGACGGAACAGTGTGCTAATAATTGTCGAAAGTGCTAATACCAACCTAGACCTAAGCACTAAATACAGGCAAAAATATATACATGACAACCTCTTAATGTATGTATTGTAATCCACAATGTGGAAGGGAAGGAAAAGAAAAAGAAAGAGAAAGAAAGAGAAAGAAATAAAAAACCTGCCATAGAGGCAGGCTAGGGGAGGGGGGGGGAGGAATTGGGGGACATTGGTGATGGGAAATGGGCATTAGTGGAGAGATGAGGGGCTGGAACACTGTATGACCGAAACCCAAATATGAACATCTTATGAACATCTTAGTAATAGTATATCTCACAATGGTATAATATTAAAAATAATTTGCCTATATATGGATTAATGTGGAGTATCACGCTGAGTAAAATGAGTCAGAAAGAGCAAGACAAATATAGGATGACTGCGTTCATTGGTGGGTTCTATCTATATCTACCTACCTACCTACCTACCTACCTACCTACCTACCTATTTTTGCTTTTTTGGGTCACACCTGGCAATGCTCAGAGGTTTCTCCTGGCTCTGCACTCAGGAATTACTCCTGGCTGTGCTCTGGGGACCATATGGGATACCGGGAATCGAACCCGGGTTAGCATGGGCCGCGCCGTGCAACGCAAACGCCTTCCCGCTGGGCTATTGCTCCAGCCCCCATTGGTGGGTTTTAAGGAAAAATAGTATGAAACTAATATCTGAGGCCAGGAGAAACAGGCCAGTAGGATGAGTCAACATTTGGAATCTACCAAAAATTTGTATGTGGGGGGCCGGAGCGATAGCTCAACGGGTAGGGCATTTGCCTTTGCATGCGGCCAGCCCATGCCGGCCCGGGTTCGATCCCCGGCATCCCATATGGTCCCCGAGCACCGCCAGGAGTGATTCCTGAGTGCAGAGCCAGGAGTAACCCCTGAGCATTGCTGGGTGTGACCCAAAAAAGCAAAAAAAAAAAAAAATTGTATGTGGAGAGAACAAAGGATAGATAAGGTAGGGAAGGGATCAGTTTGCCAATAACAGTTGGAAATGGTAATGCTAGATAGAACTAAGTATTGAAAGTAGGCCAAGGAATAGACATGATAACCTTTCAGTGCTGCCTATATTGCAAACTAGGAATGTAAAAGGGGGGAAAAGGAGCTTGAGAGTGAGAGTGAGTGTGTGTGTGTGTGTGTGAGAGAGAGAGAGACAGAGAGAAAGACGGGGGAGGGAGGGGGAGAGAGAGAGAGAGCCTGCCATACGGGAAAGCTGGGGGCGTGGAACAGGGCACACTGGTGTTGAGAACTGTGCACTGGTGGAGGGATGGGTGTTGGAATACTGCATGACTGAGACCCAATCATTAACAGTTTTGTAATGGCCTATAACAAGGTGATTCAATAATATAAGAAAAAAAAACAGTAAAGTCTAACAGTAGTTTAATGTTTATCAAATATATGTCCTTTTACTGAAAGGGAAAAGGCAAATTATATAAAATTTATGAGTAATGCCTGCAAAGAAAAAGATATATATACCATGGCAGTTTTGTTTGTGTAAGAGATTAATAACCTCCATACTTTAAAATATTAAGGTTATTCACTCTCACTAAATTGTGCTCTCATAGCCATTAAAAATTTGATTTGCAAATTCAGAACATAATGAAAACATTTTAAACATCTAATGCAATTTTTCTGAAAAACACAGTATTCAAAATTCAAATCCACGAAACACTTTCAATTACTGAAGTATAGTGGAGACTTTTCACAGAAACCAAATTTACAACTTTACAACTCTGTTCACATTGCTACAAAATTCACCAAAAAATCCTACTTTTTAACTGACTTAGTAATGATACACTAATTAAAAAGATATCAATAAAAATGCATGATTGACATAAAGATGGAATGCACAATGCAAAGTAAAGGGACAACATAGATTTACTATTTGGCAAATCAGGAGATACATATAACCTTAAAAACAGCACTTTCTGTCAAGTTTTGCCTATTTGCATATTAATTTTCATTTTAAACAACCACTTACTTAAAAATCCATTTAAACTTACCTAAATCATCAATGCAGTTAATGAACCACAAAATATTTATTACTTCCTTCAAATGTATGTTCTAATAATTTTATTTTCATCCTCATTCCCTTAGACATTAAAGTGACATCAAAGGTTAAATTTCACTTAAATAGGGATATACTAATTTCTGTTATACAGTATTATCACTGTATCACTGTCTTCCCGTTCATCATCGATTTGCTCGAGTGGGCCCCAGTAACATCTCCATATGTCCTGTCTCATGTTAGTAGAGCCCAAGGGCATCTGCTTGCTCCAGGAACATAAACAGCCTCAATCCATTCGGAATGAGGTCTATAATTGTTATTGGTATTTGGCATATCAAATACAACACGGGTAGCTTGCCAGGCTCTGCCGTGCAGGTAGCATACTCTTGTAGTCATCTCTAAGTCCAGCATTTATTGATGAACTGCACTGCCGTAGCGGTTGCACAAGCTGGGCTGTGATAGGCTGGTCTGCTGGGGTGGAGGTCTGACGAGAGGGAAGTCCGGATGTGGAAAATGGAGGCCCTCATGGAGGGGGGTCGTCTGGCTTGTTGTGAGGCTCTGCTGGGGTGGCGGGCCAGGGCTAGAACCCACCATCCCTCCTGGGCGCCTTGTGAGCGGCTGGGCACAGGGGAGAGCCAGTAGCAGCTCTGCCCCATGTCTGTGAGTCTCTAGTCTAGTCTAGAGTCTAGATCAGTCTCTAGTCTGTTTCAAAAGTGATTCTGAGCAGCAAAACAGCATCTTAGTATTCAGAGAAGCAAGGAGTCAGCAAAGGAAATAATAACACTGACCCTGCAAGGAAAGTCACTGTGCTGAGTGAAATTGTCCAAAGACCAAAATACCTGTCAGTGTTGTCTCTGTATATTGACTGTGTGTAAGATTAGTCAAGCAAACGTGTTCATCTGAGACAGTGGCCAAGAGGTAGCCTTGGATGAGCCATAGTCTCAACCTCAGCCCTGTTTGTGGAGGAGAGAGAGAGGCTGGCAGACAAAGAGGGTCTGTGGTCACAGACACAAATGTTCATCTTCGCAGCCACATTCCCACAACACTGTACATGAAACCTTCAGGGTAGAGCAGGGGTACTTATTATAACTGTAACAAATGCTGTGCTTAGACAAACAAAATATAGTAAAAGATTTGTGCAAATTTAGCAACTACATGCATATGTACCTAGATTGCTATAAAAACCATGGGACAGGATTAAATGCCGACTTGCAGCATCAGGATTATAAAAAAACTGTCACAGAAGAGTAGAAATGTCACAGCATTTTTCTTTGAAAATGTTTCATTCCACCATTAGTGAAAATACATTTTATTCAATTTTCTAACTTTTTTTTCTGTTCTAGTAGCTAATTCAGGGCACTACACTGCATTTAACCTCATGACTCCTTAGCTCCACTAATATGTGACAAATTCCTCAATATTTTGTCTTTTATCAATAACCCTGATGTTTAAAATAAATTTTAAGCTTTACTGAAATATTGACACAACTCTAATACATATAAAATGTTAGAGTGGTTTGATACTTATATCAAGTAAAAGGATTCCTCACCTGCCCCTTGCCTTCTACTTAGTTATGATTGTGATTTTTTTTTTTTTTGGCTTTCTGGGTCACACCTGGTGTTGCTCGGGGGTTACTCCTGGCTCTGCACTCAGGAATTACTCCTGGCAGTGCTCAGGTGATCATATGGGATGCCAGGGATAGAACCCGGTTGGTTGTGTGCAAGGCACCCCCACTATACTATCGCTCCAGTCCGTGATTGTGATAATTTTGAAGACTACTGTCAGTTATTTTACAGAACATTCCTCAATTTGAGTTTGATGTTTTCTAATAATTGGATTGTAACTTTATGACCAGTGACTAATTCAACCTACTTACTTCTTTAATTTTTTCTATAACTAAGTGTGGGGAATGAGGTCTATAATTGTTACTGGTATTTGGCATATCAAAATACGACACGGGTAGCTTGCCAGGCTCTGCCCTGCGGGTGGGATACTCTTGTAGTCACCTCTAATCTTGAGCATTTATTGATGAACCGGGCTTATGATCAGCTCTTCTGCTGGGTGGAGCTCTGGCGAGAGGGGAGTCCGGTTGTGGAAAATGGCGGCCCTCATGGTGTGGGGGAGTCCTCTAGCTTCTTGCGAGGCTCTGCTGGGGTGGCGGGACATTCCCATAACCTGATGGAATGGTTTGAGGCTCTTTATGTTCCTGGAGCGAGCAGGTGCCCTTAGGCTATACTAGCATATGACAGGACGTATGGAGATGTTACTGGTGCCCGCTCGAGCAGATCGATGATCAACGGAAGACAGTGATACAGTGATACAAGTGATACTAAGCATGGACAAATTAATTTTGAGTTAAATACTAATCTAGTACTAGGATTAAGTATTTACAAAATTACTTATCTGAAGGCCTGTAATTTGCATAACCTATTCCTGGTTAAACTCTGGATTTTTTTGTTGAAGTTTTACAGATTTTATTTAATGAGGTTTTAGGAAAGGGAAGGAGGAGGGAAAGAGAGAAAGAGTACACATCTCAAGAGGGGAGATGTGGGCAACACATGTGCTCGGGCACATTGGCTCAGGCAGCATATGTGCTCAGGCAGCATGTGCCATGGAATTTTATTTTTTTAGTTACTAAATATTTAGGAAGTGGACTGGGAAGAGTCAGTTTTCATTCTAACATTCAAAACTACATTTAAAATATCTAGATCACAATATGGTTATATTTTTATGAGTTATCTTTATTTGCAAGCTAAAAAGCTGTGCCAGACTTTCATCAGTCTAATATGTACTTTAATATGCTAGAAAATTCATCAGGGAAAATATTTACCACATCCCACTTATTGGGGCAACATTTATCTTAACCAAAAGGCAGACAAGGTCAGAAGAAAAGAATTAATTCTTCAAGGTTAAAAAATCCCCAAATGTTGGGTTTTCTTTAGAGCACTTAATAAGCTTCTAATGCAATGTTTTTCATTTTCAAAGGGGATTTTTCTAGAAAGTCTTAGTTTAATAACTCCGTCATGCTTAGCCAATTAGTTTTATTCCAGGTACCTTTTCAGATTTATAGCCTTATAATACTTATATTAATTTAATTACTTATGATATTAATTTAACCTTTCTCTGTGGGTTTTGTCTTGAGCCACTGGTTAACAATGCCTTACTTAGGGAAGACACCCTATCTACTTCTTTCATAGAAGTATCTAGCACTGTACTATCTGTACTTGATGCATTCAAAATCAAACAATACGAAGAGTCATGGCTTTATCACATGAACAGGAAAAACTTTAGGTGGAAAGTTATTTTCCTTCCTAATGAAAAGAGGCAATTTTAGTAACCTGTAAACTAGAAGCAAATAATCAAAATACGGTAAGATTTTAATTCTTGTAAATGTGGTAAATCTGAGTTATTTTTCCAATAATGGGTACTTTTTGGACAACAAATGTGTTTTACTTAGAGATTAATAAAAATTTTCAAATGTACTACATAATCTTTAAAGTGAAATATCCCATATTAATACACATTAAACGTTTTAGGTAATACTAAACAATCAGAAATTTATTATAATAGTATACTGAACTAAATCCATCATCTTTGTTAGAACTAGTTTGAAAGATTAAAATGAAAGTGTTTTTAACAATTTAATGTTAATGCTAATTAGAATTTACCGTTCAATGTATCCTGAAAGCTAGCAAAAAGATATAATACCCAGGAAGAATATTCTAAAATTAACATATATAAAGTGATGCATAAAACCTACTAGAAAATAAACATGCTTATATCACATATTTATTTTACTTTTTAGTAGTGCTGGGGACTGAACCCAGGTCTCATGCAAGCGAGGCAAGCACTCTGCACTAAGCCACATCCCCAGCTCTGTCTTAGGAATTTAAATGATGAACCCGTAAAATTAAGATACTTTGGAAAAATACTAAAAAGTTCTGCTAGAGTCCAGTTTTAGGTAAGAAGCAGGAGTAAAAAGGACAGATGAAATTCTAATTTTTATAGTAATATGAATAAGATTCCAAGTATCTGGGGTATAGATATGAAAACAGAGCATATGACTAATTTCCATCTGACGAATCACAAATTAGAAAGTTCAGAATACAGTATGAGAAAGGGGAATAATTTACTCATTCCCCTTTCATATACAAGACTTTTCATATACATCATTTTTGTTCCTTCAAGTCAGTTTTAATTTTTTCTCTTTCATGCATTAGTGGTAAAGAATCTGAATTACGGCTAAACTGAGTTTGTTAGGTGAAATGCTATTTTTAAGGCAAGATATGAAAACAGGAATAGATATAGAACTCAGTCTTAATAGTAATGAAATTGTTTCATGACTAAAAGTTCAATCTTCTGTGCAGTAGGGTCTTATGATTATTTTGGTAGAGGTGATGAAGTTAAAAAATAGTCACTAACAAAAGATAGCAAATACAGAAAAATTGCTAATTTCGGACAAAGCACTATTTCAACGGCAATTCTGTCAGCTTTGTTGTTCTCTTTTTTTTTTTTTGTGGGAGGGGGCTCACAAAATGTTCAGGGTCTAGGCCACAGTCCTGGTGATAGTCAGCCAACCTGGAGCTGGTGGTTCGGGGTTCAAGTCTGACCTTATTGTTGGTGTCGCTCAGGCAGGACTTGGAAACCACCAGGGCTACTCTAGTGGAACTCTGGGGCCTCCAGAGCCACAACCGCTGTGCTCGGGGCACTACAAGGCTCTTACCGGAGACCCTTGTGACCCCGACTGGGCACGCGTGCAGGCATACATCCTAACCACTGTATTCTCCTGGCTCTGAACTTGTTCCTTAACATTCTGATGTATATAAAGCTTGAAATTTAGCAAGGTAAGAATATATTTGATTCTAGGATAAGACACTTGTAGAATACTACATTTGGTATACAGCAACTATTAATATACAAACTTATTAGATTTAATTGTCTATTTATTTATAGAAACTTTTAATCACAATACAAAATGTTTTAATTTGGCATAAGCCACGTCATGGTTTTTTGCTCATGACAAACATGTTTAAATATATAATCAGAGAGATTAGATACATATTTAAAGAATAGAACCCAGGGGCAGGAGAGAGAGCTCTATGGATGTAGTGAGGCCTGGTTTTGATCTAAAGCACCACATGGTCCCTCAAACACTGCTGGGAGCAGTATCTGAGCACCAAGAGTAGCCCCTGAACAGTGCCAGGTGTGATCCAAGCAAAAGCAGTAACACAGGATAAAAAAAATATTTTGAAAATGCCAACTCAAAGCTTATTGTATTACCGTCAATTGTTACATAAACAATTTCTTCAATTAAATAGTATTTTTCAAATTGCATTGAACAACATGTGATCAATATCAAATATGTGGTGTTTTATAGATGAAGGGAAGAAAATTTATATCTTAATTTATTAGATCCAGTGGATCCTGCCAAGAAACCCCCACATAAAAGCAAGCATGGATGGGGGCCAGAGCTAGAGTACAACATGGTTGATCCAGGTTGTTTCCCCAACATCCCATATGGTCCCCTGAGCCCCACCTCAGGAATGATCTCTGAGTATTACCAGGTGTGGCCCACCTCAAAAAATAAAAAGGAAAGCATGGATGAATAAATTCTTTTAGGAAAAATAACTAAAGGAATCTTTAATTCTAAACTACATGTATAGTTATACTCACCAGAATAGTTGATCCCACTGCCTGCAGTAAATGGAACAATAGAAGTATTTTTAACTTTACCACACAGTTGGAATTTTCTCAAGATTAGTGATGAACATAATGAAACAAAGTATTTATGGCTATTTGACAAATATTTCTAGCTACTACAGATAAATATAGAGTAAATTGTCTCAAATTAGAAGTTTATAAGATTATCAATCTATCAGATAGCTAAGAGGTACTTACACAAATTTGAATAAACTTTTTTAAATTTCAGAAAGAGTGCCAACAATAAAATAAAGTTTATTAAACATTAAATAAAAAATACTCTTTATTATAATTACAAAGGAAGTTTTGGTAAATTTAATATTCTTTGGTAACTGAACACCAAACATGCCATTATTTTAAATAAAATTAGAAGTTTACAAACTCATAAAAGCTTTAAATTATAAAACAATGTTAAAATACAAACTTAAATTACAGCATGCTTATTATAATATAAAACTTAGAGACTAAACTTGTATCAACAACTTGATTTATAGAACATATGAAATATATTAACTGATCTTACCATCTTTTCCATCTATGGATTTTGGCACTTCAGTATCAAAATTTTCCTGCACCTGCTGACCTTTAAAACAGGTGAGATGTTCTTGCTCAATTAAATTACTTTCTTCTTCTTCGAGAGGCTGCCAAGTACCATCAATAAACCACTGGCCCCGCATTACTGGTATTTTATCAGACTCTGAAAAGAGAGACAACAGAATTATATATTTAGATCCAATCTTACAGAAAGACATAGTATAGTTTTATATTTTGCTATGAATGTGGCAAAAAACAGATTTTTATGATACAAGCATATCATTTAAAGCCTGAAATTTCAGATGTCAAGCCATGGCACATAATTCCACTTGTTTTAAATATTACACATATGTAACTACTTTGGCATCAGAAAGGTCTATGGGCAGTTTCCTGTTTATTTACAGAAGGCCTGAGTAACCAAAATTAGTAGCGGAGAGGTTAAAACAAGTTCTATGCAAGCCTGTTGATAAAATATCTTAGAAAATATTAATATAAATCTCCCTGAAGAAGTGTGTGCTGGAAGTGAAAGTGTGTTGGAATTTTGTTATGATTTTTGTTGGTTTGGGGCCATCCCTATTGGTGCTCAGGGATCACTCCTGGTAGGCTTGGGTGATCCACTGGTATCCTAAGTAGTACTGGGGAATGACCCCAGGTCAGTCATGTGCAAGGGCCTTACACATGGGTTGGGTATCTCTCTGGCCCGATATTTATTATTTTTAATAGTTTCAGTGGAATTCTTAGTTTTCTCTATGTACATCATTATGTCATCTGCAATAGCAATGGTTTTACTTCTCAATTTGGGTATCTTTGCCTAATTGCCTAGCAAGAATTTCCATGACTGTGCTAGATAATGATGAGAGTAGATATTCCCTCCTCTTAATTTTAGCATTTTGTTTTTGCTGTTGAATACAAAATTAATTATGTTGATCTTCATTACACTGAGGTATATATTTTTATATCTTTCTTTTTTGGAGGGGGACACACCAGGTGGTGCTCACTGTTTACTCCATGGATCACTCCTAGGAGGGTTTTAGGGCCTAAGGAACCATGCGAAGTGCTAGGAATTGAACTCAGATAAGCTGTGTGCCAGGCAAATACACTACCTTTTGTATTATTGCCCCTGTAATTATTTTATTGTATTTATTTTATTAAATCTTGTCAAAATACACTTTTTGCATTTATCAAGATAATCACAATTATATCCTTCCTTTCATTGTGTTTTCTTATGCTCAGCCATTCAAGAATTTCTCACGTGGTCAAGGTGTATGATTTTTTGGAATATTGTTGAAATCAGTTTATTGCTATTTTGTTGAAAATTTTTATTTAGGTATTTAAAAAATTTTATTATACCACCATGAGATACACCATGAGTCATGAAAGGTGTTCATGACTGGTTTTCAGTCAGACAGTGTTCCAGCACCTGTTGAAGATTTTTTATTTTTTAAAAAAATTTTATTATACCACCTTGAGATATACAATTACAAAGTTGAGGATTTTTAAATGACTAATGGGAGCAGAAAAAGACATGCTTGTTTGTTTTTGTTATCAGAGTAGTTTCTGCCTTACTAATGGCAATGGAAGCTCTAAGTTTTTGGAAGAGTTTGAAGAGGACAGGTATTAGATCTTCCAAAGATCCGTACAAATCCTTAGAGAATCTGGTCTAGGCTTTTGATTACTACTTAATTTTATTTCTCACGATTTGTCTGTTCAGAGAGTCTCTTTCTGATTCAATCTTGGAAGGTTATAAAATTCTAAGAATATGTCTATTTCTTCTAGATTTTTCTTTGCATATAGATGTTCATTAGTAATTTCTTTCAATCCAATTTCTTAGGAACTGTTGTAGCTGTTCTTTCACTTCAAGTGTAGCTAAAGGTGTTCATCTTTTTCAAAGCACCAGATTTTGGCTACACTGATCTCGGTCTTCTAAGGGATTATTTTACTTATTTCTATTTTTTGATTACTTCCTTCTAGTGATTTTTGACTTCACTCATTCTTTTTGAATTCCTTAAACTGTACTTTTTCTTGTTTCTCGAGGCAGTCGAAATAGGTATAAACTTTTCTATTAGTACATTTTTAATGCATTCCATAGGTTCTGATAGACTGCGCCTTCATTTTCATGTATCAAGGCAGGGTCTGATTTCCTGTTGATCCAATCATAGTTCCGTAGCACACTTAAGTACTACATTTTGATCTTCAACTGGCTAATTTCTAGTTTCATATTATAACCAGAAAAGATACTATTTTAATCTTTATTAAATTGACACTTGTTTTGTATTCCTTCATGGCATGCAGCCTACCCTTGAGAATGTCCTATGTGCTCTTGAGAATAATTCACATTCTGCTATTTTGAGATGAAAGTTCTATATATATCTATTAAGATAATCTGGTATAATGTGTCATTTAAGGCAATTTCCTTGTTTATCTTTAGTCTGGTAATACTGATATGATACAATACTGATAACGGTTGAGTTTCATGCATTAACAACTGGAACAATTCCAGTTCCACACACTCCACCAGTGTCTAGATATTCTGGGAGTTTTACTACTCCATATAAAGTTCAACAGCATTTGGTCAATGTTTTAAAAATGGGCATAGAATGGTTTGAGGCTCCTCATGTTCCTATAGAGAGCAGATGCCCTTGGGATACACTAGCAATTGAGAGGGCACCATTACCGGTGCTTGCTTGAGCAAATTGATAAACGATGGGAAGACAAGTGATACAAGTGATATACATATATACGGATATATGTATATATATATATTTTTTTTTAAGTACTGCAATGAATCTGTATATCTCTAGGCAAGACCTGTCAATCTGAAAATAATCCTTCCAATTGATGAATGAGGGATGTGATTCTATTTCCTTTTCCTCTTTTGTTTTAGTAGTGATTTATAGTTTTTTTAAAAATAAGTCTTCCACCTCTTTTATTAAGCTGACTGAGTCACAATTATGATTTTTTTTTTTTTTTGGATCACACCCAGCAATGCTCAGGGGGTTACTCCTGGCTCTGCACTCAGGAATTACTGCTGGCAGGGCTCAGGTGCCTATATGGAATGCCGGGAATCGAACCTAGGTGAGCCGCATGCAAGGCAAGTGCCCTCCCCACTGTGCTCTATCACTCCGGCCCCAGGACTTTGTTTCATTAAATTATTTCTTCTATTTCATTATTTGCTTATAGAAAAGCCACAGATTCATGCACACTGACTATATAGCCTGTCACTTTACTGGACAAGTCTACTGCTTCTAATAGCTTTTTTGTAGTCTCTTTAGGCACTTCCAGGTATAGGATGCCATTGGCAAATGGTTTAACTTCATCTATTCCAGTCTGGGTGCCATAAAAAATCTTTCTTGCAAGGCTCACTGTTATGGCAAGGAATTCCACTACTATATTAAACAGTAGGGGTGAGAGTAGGTAGCCTTGTCTTGTGACTGATGGTAGAAGGTTCTCAGCTTTTCACCACTAAGTATGATGATTTTAATTTTTTCAAATGATAGGTATATTACATTAATATATTTGCATACCTCCTTGCATCCCAGGGATGAATCCCACTTGTTTCTAGTGTATAATTATCTTGATGTACTGTTGGATTTGATTTGTCAATAGCTATTTATTATTTTTATTCCTGAGAACTCAACTGACTTTCTGAATTTTCTTGTGTACATTTGAGTTTTTTAATGTTAACTGTTTTCTATTTTCTGTAAGATCACAATCTTTTATGTCTTTGTTTTCAGAGACTTGTCATTCGCTTGCTCCCTTTGGACCAAACTCATGGTCTTACACATGTAAAGCATACACTTTTCCAGAGAGTTATTCATTTCCTTGTCATTATCTTTGTGATGCCATGATTCACGTCTTGAAGCTTCATGCACCTTAATGTTATACTTGTCAGTGTGTGTAATACCTTTTCAAATTGACATGCTTCATTTTAAATTTCTTAATAATCAGATGCCCCCTTTTCAGCCAGTAGGTGGCACTATGGTTTCATTTTTTTTTTTTTCGGGGACTGGGGGTTGCTGTTGCAAGGGCTGACAGCTGCTCTGCCTGTTGCACCAGGAACAGGGGTAGCTACTATGGGGATAAGTTGGGATGAGTTCACATACACTTGCTTGCATGTGTACCCATCTCTGGGTTCTGCATCTGAGTCGGGCTTCCAGTACTTTCTGGAGGCACTCATACTGTTACAGTGGAGGCGAGCTGCTAGGCCAGCTTTTTTCTCTGCAACTTTCCAGTTCACATTAGCAGGTAAAATTTGAATCATTTTAGGCACAATGAATCAAAAGGAGAAGAGAAATTGTGTTCTGTTGATGGGAAACCAGTATATCAAAAAGAACTGTTATAGTACTTAGTTTTATTGTCTATTTCAATATTTTTCCTACTGCATGTGGACATTTTAGATAAAAACTTTTGCTCTTTTCTGAGTAATGGCTAAGTGAACTCCCTGTCCAGCTGACAGTTCTCTGCAACCTTCTCACCATTACTACCATGGGACCCAGTTGTTTACTTCTCTGCCAACTCTGTCCCCTCTTGCTGGAGCCATGGATATGGTGGACTGAATCATCTCTGCTTCTCACACAATCTCGGCCTTGCTGTCTAAGACCTATTTCTGAAACCTTCAGCCAGAGATGCCTGTACTTCTGTTTCTTTACTTATACTAATTAAAAGTTGGTGGTATTTATGACAACCCTTTAATGTATGTTCTGCAATCTATAGTCTGGGGGGGGAAGGAAAAGAGAAAGAGAGAGAAAGGGAAGGAAATAAAGAACCTGCCATGGAGGAGGGCTGGGGGAGGGGGAGGGAACCGGGGACGTTGGTGGTGGGAGATGGGCACTGGTGGAGGGATGGGTGCTAGAACAATGTAGGACCAAAACCCAAATATGAACTTTTAAATTGTATATCTTTGTAATTGTAAAAATAAAAAATTTTTTAAAAGTTGGTGGTATTTATTTTTTAGGAATACCACAGGTGTTCTGTATGGTTTGTATAGTTATGGTATATGTTTTGTATAGTTATAGTATACTAGGTCAAGAAGATTTGTGAAGTATGTAAGGAGACACAGATTTAAATGGCTGTGATTAACCTCCAGTCTTAAATGCTCATCTTATTTAATCTTAACAGTAATATAAAAGGAGGTAACTCAAAAGACTGGAGGCACATGATTTGCAAGCAAGTGCCCATGCTCAATCCTCGCACGGCATGGTCTCCTGAGCATTAATTACCAGAGAATGGTCCTCAAACAAGAGAATTAACAATAATTATTCCAATTTTACAAACAAGTAGGTTAAGTCTTAATGAAACAAGGTAACTTGTCCAAAGGTACATAGCTGGTAATATGGGAACTGAAATTCTAACCAAAGTTTGCCTTCAGCGTTTATTCACTCTTTCTACTACATAATGAAATCTATATTCTCAAAGAGAAATTGTCCTTTCTACTTCTCTCTTCGAGAAATATGCACAATATTATATTGTGCTGGTAATTTTGAATAAAAATAATTTAGAAATTTTATACTGTTGGTCTATTATGAGACCTCCCAATCAGAATCAACACTGTCTCACCACAAAGCTCAGAGTAAAAACAGAGTTAAAACAGTAAAACAGGGGCTGGAGCGATAGCACAGTGGGTAGGACTTTTGCCTTGCAAGCAGCCAACCTGGGTTCGATCCACGGCATCCCATATGGTCCCCTGGCGCCACCAGGGGTAATTCCTGAGTGCAGAGCCAGGAGTAACCCCTGAGCATCACCGGATGTGACCCAAAAAAGTCAAAAACAAAACAAAACAAAACTAGTAGACAAGTTTATAGTACACACCTGACTTTCTTCGTCTCTTGAGCCAAATAAACTTAAAGATATATTTATTTCATGGCCATTTTGGTGAGTTTTACTTAGTTTTTATCTCCACTTGTATATTCTCAAGTACTACTATTTTGGGTTCCGGTTGCTGCCTTGAGCTCCAGATCTAAATAGTCACCCGCCAACCAAATATCTCCCACTAGATATATCAACAAAAGAATTATAACTGGCAAAGGAACACACGTGTGTGTGTGTGTGTGTGGGAGAAATGCACACAAACCCGTTATTCTGTGTATTCCCTACCACAGTGTACAATGTGTTCATAATGTTCAATAGGTCGCCTAAGACAGAAATCTGGAAGTAATCCAATATACCTACTCCTCAACTGCCTGTAACTATAAATGAATATTAAGTACTCTTTATTTATCTCCTAAATCATCCTCAGATTAATCCCTTACTAATCAGGACTACAAGTAATACTAAATTCATAGTCATCATTTTCACTTGTTTTATTTCAGCAATACTACCTAAAGCTGTCAGTTCTACAACAGTCACCATCGACAATACTATCACCACCAACTGTTTACTTGAGACATGTCTTTGTATAAATACATGCACAGTTTCCCCTAATCTACTCTTTAGAAAACTCATCTATCATTTACAAACAGCCTGAGAACTTCCCTAAATTAGCTTAAATTGTGCAATTTTAATACTGTAATTCTTTTATGGCTCAGATAAGTTTTTTTTTTTTTTTTTGCATCACACCTGTCGATGCTCAGAAGTTACACCTGGCTCTGCATTCAGGAGTTACTCCTGGTAGTGCTGGGGAACCATATGGTATGTCGGGGATTGAACTTGGGCTGGCTCCGTGCAAGGCAAATGCCCTCCCTGCTGTGATATTGCTCGAGCCCCAACTTTGAGCTTCTTTAAAGCTTTTATAAGCCCTTTAGTCTTTCTTTGACTTTTATCTTCACATATTTAATGCTGCCTTAGGGATGTATCCATTCAACATCTAAATGACTGTTATGATTCAGACACTATTACAGGTATTGATGATAATGTGGATGACCCCCACGCTGTCTATGTCAGCAAGGGCAATTTCCTAAGTGTATTATTACATCTATGTCCTGCGAGTTCTGTTCCTTCTATAAGGGACCCCTTACCCATTTTATTTAACTAACTTTGATAATTATTTCTTTTTGTAGACTTTCACTTTGCACTTTTCTGTGATTTACTGAATTATTTAACTGGATTTAGTTTTCCTCAAGACTATGGGATCTTGGGGTACAAGACTATACCCCCATGTAGCTTTAGAATCTAAAAGTCTTTCTCAAATAGGCAATTTCTCTCTCTCTCGCCTGCTGCAAAACCCCCTAAGTTGTCCCCAGAAGGATTCAGGAGGGCAGTTTCAGCCTGCAGTGTGAGGGGCCCTTAGTTCATTTAGAGAAGGTATTTTTCTATGGGGCACAGAGTAAATTTTTCTAAAAAGGGGACAGTAGGCTAAATAAGTCCGGAATCTTTCACTTAAACAATGGGACTACCTGGGTCAGAGAAATAGCAAAGGAATTAAAGAATATACCCTGCATGTAGTCCACTCAGGTTCTTCCACCATACCGAACACTACCCAGTACCAATGACTTATCTATCCTAAAATGTCAGCAGTATTAAAGCAGAGGATTCCAAGCTAAACACCGTATCTTTGAAAACCTAAACTATTATGTTGTTTTAGAGCATTTCTAGAAACCTACTGTTAGAGAAACTCTTGCATACATGCTTAAAGATACAGTACAAATGTTTATTTCAGCATTGTTAGAACAAAAAAATCATCTTATTTCTAGTAATAGGTAACTGATAAGTGTTGCTTGGCAATTAGAGGTAAAATATTCATCAGATCAAGACATACAGGAGGCGGCTGGGGAAGCTGGAACTCCGCTCTCCCCAGGCTCAGCTGACCATGGGGCTCCCAGGAGGACAGATGGGTTTTGGGAGTGGGCCCATCACCTCTGGGGGTCCCGGAAGCAGCCGCATGAGACTCGCCCACCACACTAGCTGCCACC
This sequence comes from Cryptotis parvus, assembly GCA_021461705.1. Lineage (NCBI taxonomy): Eukaryota > Metazoa > Chordata > Mammalia > Eulipotyphla > Soricidae > Cryptotis > Cryptotis parvus. The sequence continues at coordinate 38,979 of JAJIBD010010408.1, read as the reverse complement.
TTCGCTGTCTGGATGCTGGGATGCTACCTCAAGACCAGATTAACAGAGCAAAACGAGTTCGAGCCCAGGTAGGCAGCTCCCAGAAGTGGGAATCACTGGGAATTCGTCAGATGTAGCCAGGGGTCAGCCTTTCCCCCCTCCTTTTTGTCGAGCCTGGTGTCCCCCCCCGTCCCCGCCCCCCTAGCATGCAGAGTCTCAAATGCAGGCTGGGGAAGCTGGAACTCCGCTCTCCCCAGGCTCAGCTGACCACGGGCTCCCAGGAGGACAGATGGGTTTTGGGAGTGGGCCCGTCACCTCTGGGGGGGTACCAGAAGCAGCCGGATGAGACTTGCCCACCACACTAGCCGCCACCTCAAGCAAATCGATGAATAACGGGATGTCAAGTGATCAAGTGATCAAGTTCAGAACAGGTATATGGGCTCTACATGGATTTCATAGCAGCCTACTTCTGACTCAAACTGAGGTTCTTTCCTCCACAAAATTTGGACTTGCCAGTTGCAACCGTGAGAATTCCTTATAATTTTGCCTATTCTCTTTTGTTCAGGAGTATTACATAATTTGGAAGAAGCCAATCCAAATCTATCATCTATTCTATATATTCTCCCCCTACTATTTCTTATAACAGACTGCCACACTATTCAGGGCACCAGTACATCAGTTGAAAACTAGACTTAGGTGTTGGAGCAATAGTTATTGTGGGTAAGGTGTTTGCCCTGCACATGACGATGCAGATTTAGTCCTTAATCCCCAGTACCTCATAAGGCCCCCCCCCCCATATCCCTATTAGGAGTCCCTGAGCAACAAAGCCAGAGAAATCCCTTAACACTGCTGGGTGTGGCCTGAAAAACAAAAGAAAACAAAAAGAAAAAAAGTTTCCATTTTCTTATACAACTAGGTTAAGTCATGTGACTGAATTTGGGTAACAGAGTTATGCTGGTGATGGTAAAGCACCCTGACCTTTTTCTTTTCTTCTTTTTGCCAACTATTTGTCTTGAGATCCTGAGTCAAGTCAGTTATAACAAGAAACTGAATAATAAGAAGCTTTTGTACCTGATTACAATAGAACTGCTTCATAGCTTTAATTCCAAACCTTTCTCTGCCCCCTTCCTTTACATTGAGAAAAATGGCCATTTTGTTGTTTACTGTTATTCTGGAAATTTTATTAAATGTTGAAAAATATCAAGCTAATGGGCACTTATATATTAACCATAGCAGTTATAAAAGGGGTGACTAAGAGGTATTCAATATAAGACAGACACTAGAAAAAAGTATCACAGGTTTAATGGATGAGCAGAGTATGTTGGAAATAGATTAACAGAAGTTTTTTTTTTAAATTTTTAACAATATAAGAAAAGCACCTTTCATTACCTATCAAAATTGACTTAAGCCATTATATATCTCTTAGAAGAATCATGATAAAAGGACCTTTGAGGTGATCAAAAGAAAAATACAGGTTCTTTTAATATAAAATAATTACAAGATTTTTCACTATGAAAAATTCCTTCATTTAAGCAAAATCCTGAGTAGATGTTTTTGTGTGGGAAGGAAAATTTTGGCAATAAAATTTTTTAAAGGGACTGAAAATGGTTTTATTACAATTATGATATTGAATTATGCTAAGTGAGTAAAGTATTGATTGTTATCCAGACTTTTTGAGAGAAATATACTTCAGATAAATCATGATAAAATCAATAACTAAAATAATAAATGACATTTCTACACATGGTAATGAAACTTGTAAGCACGAATTCACAATTTTGTTGATAAATGAAATGAAAGATATCAAATTAGGATCTAGATTTTCAGATTTTTACCTTCCATTTTACCTAGATATTGGCCATTCAGTAGATGGGAACTATAATCAATAGTAACAATACTGGACTCAAAGGTAAATAATCATTCTAATCACCATTCAGTTCAGACATAATGTGAGGACTGAAAACTTAAGACTTGTAGGTAGCAATCATATAAAATTTGATCTTATAAATAATTCAAATATATCTAGGATCACACTAATAATAATTCAACGAAGACGGCCAGGGCAATAGTAAAGTGGTTAGGGTGCTTGCCTTGCATCTGGCTGGTCCTGGGTTCAATCCCTGACATGCCATGTGATCCCCTGAGCACCATCAAGAGTCATTCCTAAATTCAGAGGCAGAAGTAATCCCTGACAACTGATAAAATGGCCTCCCGTCCAAAAAAAAAAAAAAAAACCCCACGAAATTTTCAACAAAGAATCCTAAAGGCTTAGTCAAGAGTTATTGTCAATAGTATCTATCATTTACAAGTTTAAATGAATTCCATACATAAAACCAACATATAATGCCACCCATATTCATGTATTATACTGTGACCAATATTACACATAACCCAATTGATCAATATAATTATACTATAAAATTATTTCTTTTACATGATTCAGTAGACATGGCTATTTTTAAAATGTTCACACATTTCTTAATTCTCCATAGTGCAACTGTAAAACTAAGTGGTTTACTGTACTTGTTAGTTTGTTAGCGCTGCCATTACAGTAGCATATTCTGAGGTGTTTAATCAGGAGGAACTTATAGTTCAAGTCATCCAAGTTTAGTGAGCTGGCAGTTTGGGTTTCTTCTGCGACCCATCTGCTTGGTATGCAGAGGACACCTCCTTCTCTTTCTGTAGCCTCACAAGGTCTTCTCTTTGTGTGCTGCCATCTATTATGTCTGGGTGCACATATTTCCTCTACAAGGACATGGTCAGACTGGATTAGGGTCCACCCTATTGGCTTCGTTTTAGCTTACTCATGTCTTATCTTCAAATACAGTCACAGTCTGTAGTGGTAGTTAGAGCTCTGACACGAGCTGTTAAGGTGGGGGCGTAACAATTTCCAAGATTAAAACGATCTTTCAGGTATCCACATATATTTCCATCGTTTTGAACTTTAATTCACAGAATACTGATTTTAGATGTTTTCAGTCGTCTCATCACGTAAAAATTAGGCTTTAAATCACAGGCCCTTTGTCTTTAACCTTACATGTTTAATGTATTCTTTGGGGAAAGATCTACGCAATGTAAAAAATTTACATGATTAGAAGAATAATTCTCTTTAGATACAGTATGCATAGATATGGGAGAGAAACCTGTGCCAGAAACGAAGCATAGGGCTGAAGAGATAGAGAGAGAATGCGAGACATTATCCACTAAAACATTTACAATTATTTTATTACTTATTGGCAGTTTAGGTCATGCTTACAATAGTGTTAATGTTTACAGTTTTACAAGGTATACCCCTTTGCTCACATCACCGAAATCTTCAAGACCCTCCCCACCAACATTCTGTCTTCAGTTCACAGCATCATTCTCTCCTACCCACTACCTCCTTTTACTTGGTAATCTCAGTTCTGTAATCAGCGTCAAGGGTTGTCACTCTTTGACGTGGTCTATTCCCTTGTTTCTTATTTCTGTAGATAAGACAATATGCTACGTGTGTGATCAATGGCACTGTCCTCTCTGATCTCCTTCACTTAACATGATACACTCCAGTTCTATTCATGTTGTAGTGAAATAATATAAACTTTCTTATGTCTGAATAGTATTTCGAGACTCAAACACATGGGGCAGAGCTGCTACTGGCTCTCCCTCTGTCCAGCAGCTCACGGAGGCGCCCGGGAGGGATGGCGGGTCCTAGCCCTGGCCCACTACCCCAGCAGAGCCTCGCAACAAGCCAGACGACCCCCCACTCCATGAGGGCCTCCATTTTCCACGTCCGGACTTCCCTATCCTCAGAACTCCACCCAGCAGACCAGCCTATCACAGCCCAGCTCACACAACCACAAGTGGCCACACAGTTCATCAATAAATGCTGGACATCAGAGGTGACTGCAAGACTATGCCACCTGCACGGCAGAGCCTGGCAAGCTACCCGTGTCGTATTTGATATGCCAAATACCAGTAACAATTATAGACCTCATTCCTATGACCTGATGGAATGGTTTGAGGCTGTTTATGTTCCTGGAGCAAGCAGGTGCCCTTGTGCTCTACTCGCATGGGACAGGACATATGGAGACTGGTGCCTGCTCGAGCAAATCGATGATCAATGGGAAGACAGTGACAGACAGACAGACAAGACAGTGAATAGTATTTCACTGTATTTACATATAAGCATTTTATCCGTTCATCTGTTACTGGACATTTGGGTTTCCATATTCCCGATATATTTCCTTATTATAATAACTGCTGTAATGAAGATAGGTGTGCATCTTTTGGAAACAATGCTTTTGTACTGGGAGTAGATGCCAAGAAGTGGAATTGCTGGGCCACATGTAAGTTTAATTATTATATTTTGGAAAATCTCCATCTTCTTTCTATAGAAGCTGAACCAGACAATTTTCACCAGTAGTGGATGAGAAGGAAAAGGAAAAAGGATGAAGGTTCCTTTTCCACTACATCCTTAACAAAATTGTTTCCAGTTTTTTAAAATATATATTCCATATAAGTGATGACAAATCGTCAATATTTACCTGTCACCTGTCCATGTCCTTGACCCATTTTTTAATTGGTTATAAGTTTTTCTTTGTTGCTGGGCTTTGTCTGCTCAGACCAGAGGTTCTGAACTTATTTGGCCTACCATTCCCGTTTTTTAGGAAAAAAAAATCATCCAATCCCCTTCCCCCTAAATCTACTTTCTTTAGGTAAACAGAAAGGCCCCTCCACTATCTACTGCAAATGGGCTATTAATGCCTCCCAAAGGAAATAGTTCTGTCCATTTTAGGAGGCACTGATCTAGTTACACTTAACTTTCTCTCACTTGCAGTACAATTACTTCCTAACTAGCTTTGCAGATTATGATCCTACTTTTCTAATTTTCTACTTGTCTTCCACACTGCTGCCAGAGTAATAATTTTAAAATGCAATTCTTCAAATGATTTCTCCAGTTTAATGCTTCTTTAATTTCTTATTATAGAGTGAAATTTATGTTTTTCAATACAAAAAGACCCTTTTTAATTAACCTTATCTTTTTTAGATTCTCCTACTCTATTCTCTAATGCTTCTGTTGAACAGAACCTCTTGAGTTCTCAAAAGCGTTATCCACCTTTAACACTCGTCTTCAAACATAGCAACAGAACATATTTAAAAACATAACACACCATCCAAAATAAAACGGAGAAAGAAAGGAAAAGAAAATTTACAGATTAGCCAGATAATACCAAGCAGTCTACTACACATATAGTAGGAACCTGAAATAGGTAAACTAACAAAAAATTAACACTTGTGAAACTTGATGGAAATTGAAAACTCATGATTCCTACAACTTCAACAAATCAACATTAAAAAGAAATCACGGAAAAATCCACGAAGCATTAGGGAGCTAGCTCAGGTCAGCGAGTGCTGAACCCCTAGCACCGCATGGCCAGCAAAGCAGCAGGTGTGGTCCTGGTGACCCCTGCCAAGCAGCGTGCATCACTGGAATTGTCTCCCTTACTGACCGGGGTCTCTGGGAGTGGTTCCTGAGCCCCTGAGCAGTGAGAGCTGGCGAAGCGCCCTCAGCCCACCTCCCCAAAACAAAGAAATCATAACAAAATGCAAACAACTATCAATAAAGGGGAAAGCTATCAGACAAAAATGTCTATAAAAGCAAACATCTTATCAGAAACCATAAAAGTGAAAAGAATGAATGACACGTCAAAATTCTAAATCGGCAAGGGGGAGAGGAATCAATGAAGTATTTTACATCCAGCAAAACATTTTTTTTTTAAATGAGGCAGAAATAAATGTTTTAAGACAAATGCTTAGAGAATTTATCACCAGGCAATCTGCATTGTGAGAAAAAGTAGCAACAATCTTCAAGAAGAATAACTGAGTTAATTATCAAACTAGGTAGAAATCTGACACTATAATACAGGAACAAAGCACAGAAATGTCAGAAGTACTTAGGATAATATTTCAAATTTAAATAATCTCTTTGAAATTGCTTAAAACAAAGGATACTTGGGAGGTCTATAACATGTGTTAGTAATAATACATGCTAATACAGTTCTTTCACTATATATGAAATACTTCCTAAAGCTAGACAGTGACAATATAAAGTTATACGTGAAGCTCCTACAGCATCAGTACCAAAGCAAAGTAAATTAATTTCAGCGATTATTTAGAATGTGGACGTTATAGTATTCCTATCTTAACAAACAAAACATGGTTTTATAAAATTATAATTTAAAAAATCCTTTGGAGACCTTTGGCTCCAGGATAACTAAAACAGAAAAAAGGGAGGAATAAGATGAAAATATTTGCTTACAGGGGGTAAATCCAGAAGTCACATAGGATGGCAAAAACACACAATTAAAAAATTGCTAACCAAGTGTGAATTACATTAAGAACCTCTGAGATATCAATCACAAGATAAAACTGCATCTCTTTGCACATTCTTCTTAAAAGAGAAATGAATGCACAAGATCTATTGCATTTCTATAGGCAAATAATGAAAGTGAAAGGAAATAATCCCACTAAAAACTGTTTCAAAAAGAAACTGCTAGGGAAGAGAAGAGGTGAGGGTCAAAGAACAGTACAGGGCTAAGGTGCTTGCCCTACACAAGGCTAACCTGATTCTATACCTGGCATCCACATATCGAGCTAATCACCACAAGCAATGATCTCTGATTAGAGAATCAGGAGTAAGCCTTGAGCATGACTGGGTGTGGCTCAAACTCCCCCTCAAAAAGGCGATGAAAGACTGATATAATGAAAAAGATAAACATTTAAGTAAGGCACCTCAAAAATGGAAAAATGGTCTGTGCTCATAAACTGAAGAATTAACGTGCTAAAATAGCCTACCAAAAAGCAATGTACAGATTTAGTAACCCTGTTTAAAAAAATCCCAATAACATTTCTTCAATAAAATGGAACAGACATTACTGAAAGATTGTGAACACCGTGATGCCCAGCTTCAAATTATATTACAAAGCTGTAACAATCTAGACAGTATGGTTTTGGAACAAAGCAGATAGGAAAGAACAGAAGCTCAAAGGAATAGAATTGATAGCCTAGAAATAAATTCACTCATGACAAAGGGGCTATGTGCAGAAGGGAAAATCTCTTCATTGAAAATCTCTTCAATAACTAACTTTGGGAAAACTGAACAGCTACATGCAGAAAAATAAAGACCAATAACTCACACCTTACACACACAAAAAAATTCAAAATGGAAGGCTTTCATTTTTGAGACCTAAAACTAAATGATAGAAAGCAAAAGTCAAACCACACTAACTGCAGTGATATCTTTGTGGACTGAATTCTAACAGCAAAGCAAACACAAAGGAAAAGAACTGGGACTACACATCAAACTAAAAATGCTTCTGCAAAGTGAAAGCAATTATCAATAAAATGAAGATCTTACTGAACTTGAAAATACCTGCACATCATGCATCTAATAAAAAAATATAAACAACAAAACAACAAAACTATCAAAAAACAGGCAGAAATTGCACGTATTAAAAGACATACAGATGAGCAACAGACACACACAAATACTCACCAGGGAGATATATATCAAACCTTTGAGATCCTATCTCATACATGTGAAAATAGCCTAAATCAACGTTTCTCAGCCAGACTCCATATGGCCCCTGTGGTAACTGTAACATCCCAAGATAAAACTAAATGGGCTCACGGCACAAGATTAGGAGGTCCAGTGGTAAGATGGGGGGCCACAGGAAGGAAACACGGTCATAGTAAATAAAAAAGTTGAGAAACAATAGCCTATATCATGATGTCTATAAACAAATGAGGGGCCAGGGATGAGGCTCAGGGCTGAACGCAGCCTTGCAAGCATCTGGGTCCAATCCTGGGTACACCATATATGCTTGGAGCTCCACCAGGAGGGATCCCTGAGTGCAGAGTCAGGAGTAAGCTCTGAGTATTGCTGAGAGTGGCCCAAAACCAACCTCAAAAGAAAAAAAGCTAAAAATAGACTTACCATGTAATCTCGCAATTAAACTCCTAGCTAACTATCACTTGATCAATTGACATCCTGTTATTCATCGATTTGCTCAAGTGGGCGCCAGTAACATTTCCACTTGATCCTATCACGTGCCATTGTAGCCCAATGGTATCTGCTAACTATACAAGAAATATATAAACCCTAATTTCATGAAGCAGAGAGAGAGAAGGGGTCAAGGTGCATGTCTTGCATATGATTAACCTGTCAGATCTTCAGCACCACACAGTCTCTGAAGAGACCTTAGAGGCTATTATGTACTGTTGGGGGGTAGCCAGACAATTTCAGTGCTGCAGCCCAAGCGGCACTGCAACCTCGGACCCTTGCATCGAACCACAGGGCCAGCTGACTATCAGTAGGAGCGCCAGAGAGTGACTGTCACCACCAGCTGAGAATCACTAAAAGTGTCCCCAGATTCCCCTGGGATCCTCCAATCAAGCCCCCCACTAATTTGCAAAGATATGTGTATGCTTATATTCTTTCCAGCTACATTTATTTATTTATTTATTTATTTATTTATTTATTTTGCTTTTTTTTGGGTCACACCCGGCGATGCTCAGGGGTTTATCCTGGCTCTGCACTCAGGAATTACTCCTGGCGGTGCTCAGGGGACCATATGGGATGCCGGGATCGAACCCAGGCCGGCACAGGCCGGACGCGAGCAAGGCAAACGCCCTACCCACTGGGCTATTGCTCCGCCCCCACAGCTACATTTTAATAACTAAGATATGCATAAGCATGGATGAGGTAAAGATATAGTATGCATAAGACACTTGTATACTACACACACATGCACACAACATAATAGTACTTAGCAATGAAAGAAGATGAAATCTTGCCATCTGCAAAAACTTGGGTAAAAAGTTGGGTGGAGGTTATCAACCAAGCAAAGTCAGAGAGACAAAAATAGTGAATTGAACTGCGTTCAATACCCAGCACCTCCAGGAAAAGAAACAGAACTAGGGAACAGACAAGTGAAAACTGATGATCTGACTTTGGACACGTAACTGAGGGAGAGGGAATAACTAGCAGTGAAGAGGGGCGAGGAGGAGTGGGAGATGGCATATTAGTTGTGGACAAGGCGGGACTAGTTTTTTAAAGTGGGAGACACACCCCTTGTGGTGCCTTCTGGGCATAGTGCTACTCTCAGTGGCGGGTAGTCAGGGGACATAGTGCTGCTTCTGGGCCAGTGCTACTCTCAGTGGCGGGTAATCAGAGGACATAGTGCTACTTCTGGGCACAGTGCTACTCTCAGTGGCGGGTAGTCAGAGGGACATAGTGCTGCTTCTGGGCACAGTGCTACTCTCAGTGGCGGGTAGTCAGAGGATCATGCAGAGTTTGCCTCACAAGAGAAAGTGTGTGCTGGAGAAAGGAGTACTTGCATGTATTTATTACATGCATAAATGGCTGCTATATCTGAATCAATTCTGATAAAGCCACAGCTTCCCATATTTTCTCCCCCACAAATAAAATAGGTCAGTGAGACACATGTGATTTCTAGAAGCTAGGTTTCCTGTTCAAAGGCCAATACAGTACACACCTAACTTAAATACAACAGCTAACATTCACTGAACTGATCATATACCCACTAAGAGCTCTCTCTATTTATTAAACCGAGTATATCTATATCTATATATTAAACACTCTATACACACATTATTTCTTCTTTGGGGTGGGGTTCCAGGTACACACATGTATCTCAACAGAGTAATTATAAGGACTTGTGAAGTAGGAATTAACCCCATTCGCAGTGAAGAAACTGTGCCAAATAAGGTAAATTGCCCAAAGTAATACAACTATGTCAAAGACCCAAAGCACAGCAATTTAAAAACATATTGACTTCTCTCTGCTTTTACTGACAAAGCTGAATGAGGCATGACCGCTTCAAATTCATGGATTACAGTTGATTCTATATTTGAAGCTACATCTTGAACTAGGTTCCAGAACCCAGCTGCCATCCCTACCACTGCGTTCAACTGGATATCAATCAAGAATCAGCCCTCAAAGTTTTTATACGGAGATCTGCACTCGAGAGGAACTGTGGCCTTTTTCTTTCTTGCCAACATGGCAGAAAACCAAGAACACTACTGGCTCTGGCTTAATAGAAAACTGGGCTGTCTTTTAGAAAGCTATAAAGTTCTCTATTGTATCAAAAATCCTGGTAGTCAGTAAGGATGTTCCAAACGAGCTTTTTGGGATAGTCAGTGCCTCCCACATCTGGAGTTGGGATCTGCATACCAAACAAATTAAAAACGGCAAAAAATCCTCACGATTTTATAAATGTTTTTATAGCGAAGATGGGCAAATCTGTAAGAAAAAAAGAACAATTGATGCACTTCCTCTGGGCCTGAGCCAGGAACACAAACAAGACAGCAAAGCTCTTTCTAGGGCCTGAAAGATTTCAACTTCTCACATGTAAGAGAGCGGAGAAAGAGTACAGGGGTTAAAGCTCAGGACCAGCATGCGGCCAACCCCAGTTCAATCCCTCGGTGTGACCCTGGAGACCCTTGAGCAGTGCTGGGGTGGCTCAGCTAATCTGCACCGCAGGGCCCAGGCAGCATCCTCAAATCTTCGGATTGAACCTCTGACCCAGTTAGCTGAGAACTGCTCAGAGGCCTCCACAGTACTGCTTGGGAGGCAGCCGGTCTGTCCCACCCCACCCCTACCAAATTAAAATAGAAGGTAACCTTTTATAGGGGGTCCCAGGGCTGTGCCTAATTGAGAACTAAAAAGCCAAGAAAATTCTGTCAGCAAAGAGCCTGCAAAACAAAATAAGAGAGCTGAAAGCCAAGAATGTCAAGAAGGTTGCAAATATGAAAGAATAAATGAGGCAGGAAAAAATAGCTGTTAATTAGAATTTACTAGTCATGATGGACTGCTTAAGAGCTTTAAATACTTTAATTTATTACAACAATCCTAAGGCATGAGAATAAACCATCCACATTTTAGAAAACAAACAACCGAGGTGCTGAAAATTTCAGTTGCCAAAGACACAGCACAATGGCAGTACTGTCTTTGGGGCCCAGGCAGCCTCCAGTGGTCATTCACATGCACAAACACTACACAATGCTGCCTCTTTAGAAAAACTAGTAGGAACTGAAAGTGGCAGAGTAGTGGTAGCCTAAGAGCTGATTCGAAAACAAATGTAAGTCAGATCCACCTTATATGTGTGACTGATCATGTATTTTGATGGGTTTTGGGTTAATATAAATCTTGCCAGGAAATCAGAATTCCAAGTAATTCAATTCAATATTCCAAGTTTAAAGATATTTACTATATTTGAAGTAGTTACAGATTGCTCCTTTGCTAAAAACAGTGCTAAGAAACAATGCTAAAAAATAATGTACTTGTCACAAAATATAACAGGCTAAATAGAAAACAAGAACATACTACAGCATCTCCCTAAGATGTTCTAAGATATACAATCCCAAGTTTTTTCCAGTGAAAGGCAAAGAACCAAGGGTTGCAGTGGTGTTAGTGCAAAATAAAAAGCATTTGACTATATAATGAAAATGTCAAAGAAAGACAAGTTTTTGTTCATAAACCTTTGGCTATACGTATAATACCTCTAAAATGCCAAGCAAAGACAAGATTTTGTTCATAAACCTTTGGCTATATGTATGATACCTCTAAAATGCCAAGCAAAGACAAGTTTTTGTTCATAAACCTTTGGCTATATGTATAGATACCTCTAAAACGCCAAGCAAAGACAAGATTTTGTTCATAAACCTTTGGCTATACATATGATACTTCTAAAACGCCAAGCAAAGACAAGTTTTTGTTCATAAACCTTTGGCTATACGTATGATACCTCTAAAACGCCAAGCAAAGACAAGATTTTGTTCATAAACCTTTGGCTATACGTATGATACCTCTAAAACGCCAAGCAAAGACAAGATTTTGTTCATAAACCTTTGGCTATACGTATGATACCTTTAAAATGCCAAGCAAAGACAAGATTTTGTCCATAAACCTTTGGCTATATGTATGATACCTCTTCTCATGTAGTGCTAGATGTGCAGGTAAGGGTTTATTTCAGCTCACGTGAAAGAACAACAAAGTGTTTGAACAGCCGCTATGTTTTCCTGAATTTTAATGGTCCACAACCAATCTCTCTGAAGGAGATTCTTTCCAATGACTGTCTTTGGAATCAAAGCAAAGATTTTATTTTTAAAGCATAAATACACTTGGTAGTACACTTAATGTTGAAACATGTTTTACTGAAGGTCCAAGCATGTGCGTCTGGTAGATATGCAGTACTGTGAACTTACCAAGAAGTAATAAAATGGTAGACTCAGTCAATAAAATATGAATTCAAAACTGATCTTAATAATAATAAAATACATGGTTGGGATTACATCTATGTATCCATGCCCTGAAGAAATTACAACTCTCACTCCCTGTGTATCATCTGAGCAGCACATTCCACCACATGATTTAGAAATCCAATGTCTTAGGGGCCTTAGGGGCCAGAGAGACCTTTCCTTGAATGTAGCTGACCCAGGTTCAATTCCTGGCATCATATGGATCCTGGGCCTGTCAGGAGTGACTCTTGAGTGCAGGGTGAGGAGCTATCCCTAAGTGCCACTGAATGTAGCCCAAAAGCAAAAAACAAAGGAATCTTATGTTTTAAGCAGTATAGTTCCTTGTCTCATATCACGTGCCTCAAGATTATGGTGCATCAATATAAAAAAAGCAGCTAAAAAGTTCACTCTCAAGTAAAGAGAGGATTTTTAGTTATACTAAAAATATTTTAAGTAATATTCATTCTAGCAAATGAAAGTCTAACATTTTCATTTTATTTTTTTAATTTTTATTATACCACCATGAGATATCCATTTACAAAACTGTTCATGCTTGGGTTTCAGTCACACAGTGTTCCAGCACCCATCCCAGTGCACATTTCCCCCCCACCAATGTCCCCAGATTCTTCCATTCTTCCCTCCCCCAGCCTGCCTCTATGGCAGGTACTTCTCTCTCTCTCTCTCTCTCTCTCTCTCTCTCTCTCTCTCTCTCTCTCTCTCTCTCTCTCTCTCTCTCTCTCTCTCCCTCCCTTGTCTAACTTTAAACTATTTGGGAAAGCCATCCACTTAGATACATATTAAATTATAAGTACTAGAATATTAATTCTAGTTATTCTGGAGTTTATTTTGGCAAGATGATAAAATTAGAAAGCAATATGTAAATATAATTACATTTATAATATTTTTTTGCAGTCTTATGTTTTCTGGCAGAGGCAATTCCTATTTCTCACCACCTCGACTTTCACTTGCCCCCAAATCCAGAGGTATCAAAAACATTATATTTTTCATCCCATTAATCCACTCATTAGCGATTTAGTATTATTTGTTGGAAACAATTTCCTTTTATCAACAAGGATGCAAATGAGAACTGTAGGGTACATGTAAGTAGAGATTAAAAAATAATTCCCTTCCAACCTAGAACTGAGCATTAAATACAGGCAAAAAAAAATGCACATGATGGCTTCTAAGTGTATGTAGTGCAACCCACAATGTCTAAGAGAAGGAAAAGAGAGAGAAGGAGAGAGAAAGAGAGATAAAGAACCTGCCATTTAGGCAGGCTATGGGAGGGGGAGGGAACTGGGGACATTGGTGGTGGGAAATGGGCACTGGTGGAGGGCGGGTGCTGGAACACTATGTGACCAAACCTCCAAACATGAACAACGTTGTAATTGTATATCTCACGGTGGTAAAATAAAATATTAATTAAAAAATAATTCCCTGGTTTTAATTTTGAAATTGAGCTTTTAGAACTGTATTTTGGCAAAACAGAAGACTATACTCTGTCATTGGTGTTGACATTTGTCTTGACATGGTTTAAATTCTATCATACTCATGAAATGATTGTACTCTTTGGGTCAGATTTCCCCCTAACCAGGGATCCTAGAACTACCTACTTCCCTCACGAGTCATTCAAATTCTTGTGCTTTTCAATAGGGTCACTGAAAAAGTCAGCCTAAAGCCAGCCTGACCTGGAATGGTTTCTGAAAGACTTCTGCCAAGATCCTGCAGTTGTCAGGGACTCCGAAAGGAACACATGCATGGCTACTTTTCAGTCTGGGTAGTTTGAGATAACGAAGTTATAAAGTTAGAGACAGAAGTCAACATGTGTCCATAGTCTGGCAGGCATGCCAACCCTTGGTCTTTATTCCCTTGGTCTGCTTTATCAGAGGCAGAAACTTATCAATAAGAGAGCCTGCTACCGGCTTGCACTTCACCACCTTCCCAACAGGTACTGCGCTTTAAAAGGATTATTAATTATAAAAGGTTACTGATCCTTGAGTGAAAAAGACCTAAAAAGATGGCTGAGCAAAGTTAATTAACCTTATACAATCTGGGTAATTACAGAAAAACACCTGAAGTTTTCTAACTCATTTTCCTGTAATATTCTTTCCTCTTCAATAGATCTTTAGGTATGATTAATTTTCCAAAGTGTTCAAAACTGAAAAAGGGTTAGAATTATAATAATGCAAATAAGTCTTATAAGTACACTGGAAAGTGGCAGAAGAGGAAGAAAATTAAAGTTTATTGTTAATGACCACTTTTGGAAACTATACATTTATACGAATAGTTGTGAATTAAATAATTTTACTAACTACATACTCTTTAGCGCACAATAAATGAATCACTCTCCTCATCATTGCTGTAAACTATTCTACACTCAACAGATATCTCCGTGTCATCTGCCTTCTCATCACTCTTTTTAGTTGCTTTGCTTACTGATGTTCTTTATATTTTTTGTACCTCTGGTGAGGTACAGACCTAATTAATTTTCACAGAAAGTTCTACATTATGCTATTTTCTGAAATCTACATATAGTACTTTGGCCAACAACTGTTCTAAACACTATCTACATAACAATCCTCAAAGTAAGTAATATGAGTTGCTACAAGCAACTTAGGAAGAATGCTGGACAGGGAGTTCACTTAGCCATTACTCAGCAAAGATCAAAGTTTTTATCTAAAATGCCCACATGCAGAGTCAGATGCTAGGTAAGACAGAAAATGGAACAGTGTGCTAACAATTGCCGAAAGTACTAATACCAACCTAGAACTGAGCATTAAATACAGGCAAAAAAGATACACATGACAACCCTTTAATGTAGGTTCCGAATCTGCAATCTGGTAGGGAAGGAAAAGAGAAAGAGATAGAGAGAAAGGGAAAGAAATAAAGAACCTGCCATGGAGGTGGGCTGTGGGAGGGGAGGGAACCGGAGACATTGGTGGTGGGAGATGGGCACTGGTGGAGGGATGGGTGCTGGAACACTGTATGACCAAGACCCATAATATGAACATCTTTGTAATTGTATATTTCACGGTGGTAAATAAAATACTTATTAAAAAAATAAAATGCCCACATGCAGTAGGAAAAATATTGAAATAGAAAATAAAATTAAGTGCTATAACAGTTCTTTTTTAATATATTGGTTTCCCATCGACAGAACACAAATTCTGTTCTCTTTTGATTCATTGTGCCTAAAATGGTTCAAATTTTACCTGCCAATGTGAACTCAAATAGGAAGAGTAAACACAAATGAACAGCTTTCTTTTAGACTACCCATAGCTGTCACGGCCTACTGCCCACATGCGGATGACTCAATTAGGTCACAAAGTCTTAATGGCCACTGGAATCTTACCATCATTCTAAGCAGGACTTTATTGCATTTTTTTCCACTCCCTTAGTCTTTTATCATCACTATTCAAAAAGTGTCTAGGAACGTTAAAAGAGAAAAAATTGTATAAAGGTCAAAAGCTACAAAGTTGCAAAGTATTATGAGTCCTCACATTTGAAGAAAAGCTGAAAAGGCTATGTAGGGTGGGAATCCTGAGATGTGAAAGCTTATATAATATACTGGGGCTTTAGGAACCAATAGGAGCAAAGTCATATAGTATTTTGCAAGTGGTAATTATGGACAAAAAAAGTACTGCTTCATTTTCACTGTAGCACATTTAAGAAGGTGTTGGAACTGAACAGTATCTCAAAGAATTGCATCTTGCAGATAACTATTTGGAAAACGCAAAATGGATGCTGCTGTTATGCTAGTTAAAATTGAAGTTATAACTGATCTACTCACTCTGCATTAGGGAAAAAGATGTGAAAATTGTTTCTCTTTAGGTTAACTTTTGGTTTATCTGATGTTCCTTGATCTAACATTCTAATGATATTCTCCAACTTGTCACAAGCCACCTAACAGGGAACTCAATTGTCTGGTTCCCGTTACTCAAAGGACAAAGTCCTAACTCCTTCCCATGCGTTTACTCTCTGCCTAGAGTCCTTCCCGGTGACTCCCCAAGGTGTGTCATTTGCAGCAGGTGTCCCCTTCACAGTATCCTCAAGTCCTGGACCACCATCACTGTGGCTAGTGGTCAAAGCCCAGACATACCATCTGCCCTAGTGCTGCGGGTGCAACCCTCATTTCCCAACGTATCACATGGTTCAATGTTTCTCTGTCCTTCTGTCCTTGTACATATTCTGCATTAGCCAAAATGTCCCTTCCACCTTGCTGCTTCTGCCTGATTCAATTCGTACTTTAGGACTCAGTATTGCAATAACAACATGCCTAAGAAGCTTTCCTGATCCCGTGACCCATAGGTTGGTCAGATGCTCTCTGGATGCTGCGGGACATCCTACCATTAGGCTAGGAACTACTTTAGTACATTTTGTTAGAACCTGGACAAGTTCATTAATTTCAGTGAGCCTATTTCTTTATCCCTCTATTCTTTATATCCTTTCCTCTATAAAGACCAATTCTCTGCAAAGTGTTAATTTAATTCCACTATGAAATAGTGAATGTGAAATTCACTTTGTAAAGACCTAAATTATTTTATCATAAACTAAAAGAAAACAGTATTCCAGGTGAAAATATTTCAGTGAGATTAATGATTTAGAGTAATTTCTTGATTTTTTAGTTCCCTCTCTTAAAATGCCTTGATTTCATCCAACTTCTTGGCACCAATAAGTTTTCAATGCTTCTAAAAAATATATATGTATATATATTATATATATATGGTTATGTCAAGGTGATTTGAAGAAAAGTATGAATGAAAAGCCCCAGAAGGGTAAGAACTTTTTTAAATCTACGACTTTATCCATATTCCTATTGCTTTTGCCCAAGAGAAGGCCTTACTAATAAACAAATAAACTTAGTATAAAATGAAAGCTGGATAAATAAGCAAATACAACTATACCTGATCTTTAGAACACTTAAAATCTAAAGTATGTGAACAAATTCCATACAAATCTGGTTTTGGGAAATGACAGGAAATGGCTTAAATGCTACTGTTAAGTACAGAATTTGGGCTGTGTTTATTTGGAGGTTTAGTACGCGGTATGTTGCTACCTTAGTGACTCATGCTTCACGTAAGTTTCAACACTATCAGAATCACAGATGTAATTCAATATTTACTGGGTTTATTTTGATTTATTTGATTAATTTTATCTACTGCACTAGGTTCTCTGAGAGTACAAAGATAAAAAGTGATGGACTCTGCCCATAAGATGCTAATGTACAGAAAGCTAAGTCATCAATACCTATAATTAATACCAAGTAGAATGTTTTTAGAGGCACAAAGGACCTAAAAGGCCTGGGAGTCCGTTGGCAAAGACAGTTACGGCACCTGGTTCATAGAAAACTCCCAGCGATTATTACTGGTGACCAATAGCTTCTGTTATTATAAAGTAGTATACAGGACATGTAACATCTGCCACACGGACTGGCAGACATTTCTGACCGCCTTCCTCCTTCCTCGAATTTAATTACAAACCCAACTGTGGCGTTGCCAAGTCGAGCTCATTCTCACAGCCGACGAGCAGAGTTTCCAAGCCCTTGAGGCACGTGTGTCACCTCATTTAGTCTCCACCATCAGCCCTGCGAGAGGTGCAACTGCCTCCCTTTTTACCGATGGGGGAAAGCAAGGCCTTTGCCATTTTTCAAGGTCACAGGGCTCAACTCAAGACGTGTAAACAAGGACCCAGGGGACAAAACACCGCTTATTCCGCAGAGCCGGGGGCAAGCCCTCCGCAGGACGCCCTCGGGGGCCCTCGCCGAGCTCCCCTTTCCCTTTCCCGCCGGGGACGCCTTCCCTTTTCTCCACTCCATAACCGATCTGTTGATTCTCGCTCAGAACCTCGCAAAAAAAAAAAAAAAAAAGGAAAACAAAAACAAAACAAAACCCACATTCCCAGCCCCGAGGCCCGGCCGCTCCTGAAATCTGCGGCAGCCTGGGGATGGAGTTGACCGGATCCCACGGCCCGGGTCCAGGACCACGAGGAAACCTCCGGGTCTGGGCTGGGCTCGCCGCCAGCACCCGGGGCCCGCGGGAGCGCCCCAGCCCCCACCCCGGCCCCCTGCGCTCCATTCCAACCCCCTTCAGCGGCTGGCGCTGTCCGCTCTCCCCGAGCCCCGCCAGCCGCGGGCACCCCCGCTCTGCTGCAGCCGCGGTCCCCGGCCCCCGCCGCCCGGTGGGCGTCGCCCCCGCCGCCGCGCCCCGCCCCCGGCCGGCTACTCACGGTTCCAGTACACCGGGTAGCACTCTGCCCGGGTCACATCCACCTCGTAGAGTCCGCCGCGCACACACACCCGCTCCACGCTCTCCGGCAACTCCATCCCGGGCTCGGGCCCCGCCGCGCGCTGGCACATGCCGCGGGCGCCCTCGGCGTCCGCAGCCGCGGCGGGGGGACACCGCGTCGCTGCCATGCTCGCGGTCCGAGGGCGTCCTCGGGCCCCCGGGGCCGGCCGCCCGGGACCTGCGGCAGGCTGCGGAAGGCGAGCTCGATGCGGAGGGAGTCGTAGCCGATGAACGGCTTCCAGGTCTTCTTGTCCTCCTTGTAGAACCAGCGCACCTCCTCCGGGCCCAGCTCCGTCACTACCTCGTAGCGGTGCCGGGCGGGCGCGCCGGCCGGTCGGGTGCGCTTCCTCTCGCCGGAGCCCCCGCCCGCGCCCCCCGCCGCCCCCGAGTTCGACGGGTCCAGCGGCGGCTGCTGCTGCTGCTGCTGCTGCAGCGACGAGGAGCTGCTGCCGCCGCCGCCGCCGCCGCCGCTCTCGCCCTCGCTGTAGTAGCGCAGTGACGAGCCCGACTCGGCCGAGCTGAAGTCATAGTTCTCGTCGCTAAGACACGGGTCCAGGGTCAGGTGGTTGTGGTCCTCGGCGCCCGGCGCCAAGTCCAGCCCGATCTCCCCGCGCAGCAGAGCCCGGGTCAGGATCAGCTCGCTGTCCGGCTCGTCGTCAGGCAAGTGCTCGAAGGAGCAGACGCCGGTGCAGCCATAGCCCGGCTCCGCCTCGGAATCGAGCTCCCAGGCGGCAGCGCCGCGCGGCCGTTACGCTCCGGGCTCCGCGGAGCGCCCAGGCCTGGTAATTCATGGTCCGAAGATGCCGCCGCCGGCTGCCCGGCCCAGAGCCGAGCCGTGGCCCCCGGCGCTTCCGCCACACATTCAACGTCGCCGCCCTTTTCCACCCGGAGTTTTTAATCTTTCAAATCCCGACCTAGGCTGCGGCGGCGAGAGGCGGCAGCTCCCGCCTCCCCCGAAGCTCGCGGCCGCCCCAGCGGCGTCCAGCGACCCGCCCATTGTCACGCAGCCCCCACGTAGGCGGTGCTCGACCTATAAGCCACGCCCCCGAAGACTTGTAGGCCCCGCCCCGAAGGCCTGTAGGCCCCGCCCCGGAAGCGCCTCCCCGGCAGGGGACGCGCGCGCGCTCCCTTAGTGTAGCCGCCGTATCCTGGGTCAGGTAGGGGAAGCGGTCACGTTCAGTCGTGGCTGTTCTGTTACGGGCTCTTGTCTCTACACGCCTCAGACCCGAGAGAGGAGAGGCTTTGTTCTACTCGTCCTTGCTACAGTCTGAGTCTTAAACTGCAATGACTTAGACCGCGTGGTTAGTCAGCTGACATTGATTTTGTAGCTTTAGCCCCGCCCACTCTCCCACGTGGCTCTCCTGAACCTTCTCTGCACCTGGTTCTGGCGCTTCCACTTCCTTCTTACGCCCCTTCTTACTGTGGCTTGTTTATTCAATACTTAATGTCCGTGTTCACACCCTCGTTGGCATGCCGTCGTGGGAGACCTAGTCTGTGTCCCATCCTCTCCCACCATGCTGCTCACAGTCGATTTTTATTGTGGCACATTCAGTTGTGATAGTTTAGACAGAAAACAGGTTCAATTCAGTTTTGCCACGAACCTTAGGCAAATCACCACTCCATTTGGTTTCAATTAAAATTAGTGGGCCATAAGCTTCTCAAAACGTGCTTTACAGCCATGGAATCCCTAGTCAAATTTTCTGCTTATTCCTCATGCATCTCCAGTTCTGTAAATTCAGTTTTAGGGATTAGGTTAAATTACTTTACACCACACAATTTTAATTTTATAGGGCCATTACCCTATGTTGTCACTGCACAGAAAAAGTCTTCAACCTCAGTGTTGGTGAATTCAAGATCGGACTTCATTATTTTAATCCTGATGTGGTGGAATCAAATCAGTAAGTTTTTGTGCTTTTCTCACCTGTCAGATGTCATTATTTAAAACAACCATCTCTAGTTTGCATAGTGCTTTTTATAGGAATTGGGAGGCAGGAGTATTTTAAAAACCGTTTCTTCCTGTGGGTAGGCACAGAGCAATAGTGCGTTCAAAGCTTGGTAAGCAGAGCTCTGTCTGAATTTCTGCTCCTTTATAGATAGATAGCCTTGTGCAGTGAACAACCTTTGTTTCAGTATGTTGGAGGACAGGTTTAGCTATTCTGGGAGTTTTTGTTGTTTTGCCCTCCCACCTTAATCTATTTAAGTCAAGGTTCAATCTAATGAGACCTCTCTTCTATGTAAACACTGCTAGAGGGGTGTGGCACTTACAGAAGTCACCTTGATTGAATAACTTCTGACTTATACATCTACTAAGACTTCTATGTTTTCTAGATTGGGCACAGCTCCTCTTTATACCCACTGCACCCAGCGTGGGACAGTTAGAATTTACCAGGAGACTACCACCCTGGCTACGCTGAGACTATAGGAAGACTATAGGAAGGATCATACTAGTTTGCTCTAAGCAGGCGAGTGTGACCCTTTCAGTGTACAGAGAACAAGATACTCAGAATCACCCTGGTGCAGATAATAATAAGAAGGACCTTGTGGGTACCATCTAGATTACATGAAGCTCATGAAGTTAAGATGTATTACTTTATACCAGCCCCCTCTCTCCAGTGTTTTACATAAGAGATAATCTTGGTAGAAAGGATTAGACCTTGGCATAACCTTTGTTTATACCTGCAATAGGGTGTGGCACTACACTCTGTTTAGAGTTCTTTGTTGACATGGCCCTCCCGATTAGATTACTTTGGTGTCTATAAGGGGCTGGCTTGAGGCCCCTTCACGCTTCCCTTTTGCCTTTTGGGCCTTTTGCTTTTGGCTTTTGGCTTATTGCTCTTTGGCCTTTGCTCCTTCTGGGTAGGACTCATCTCGTGTGAGATCCTCTCTCATTGGTGGGAGACTTAGGCTCTCTTGTATGGCCTAAGTTCGCACCAGAGCTAGAGCTTGTTCATTATATTGGAGTGCTGTGGAAGAGCTTTTTGTACTATTAAAAGCCTTTTTTGGAACTGCACCCGGACTCGTGAGTTTTCATCTGTTCTCCCGGTGTCCTCGGAGGTAGAAGACAACCTCTGTCCTGACACTGTCGGGGACCCGGTGGCGTTCCCCGACATCAGTACACTGATGCCCTCACTCAAAGCCACTAAATTCAAAGCTCTCGTTTATATAGCTTTCTGAGTACTGCTTTTTCAGTTTCTTCTCCAGTCTTTCTATGATAATATGAAGTATGTTAAATTGGGTGTGGACTTTGATCCATTTACTAACATTTTACTAACTTTGAAAGCATCCATTCTTGATTTCTTTGATCATTCACCTGTATTCTAGGTCCTATAACAACAGAGAGTGGAAGAGATTCAGTTTCTTCTTCAAGGACCTTAGCATTTAGTTAGAGTTGCAGATGAGTAAACAGATGCACCATAAGGCAACGTGGAAAGAACTAAGTACTTTAATGGGAGATCATTTTTGGAGTTTATTTTTTAAAAAATTTATTATACCACCAGGAGATATATAATTACAAAACTGTTCATGATTAGGTTTCAGTCACACAGTGTTCCAGCACCCATCCCTCCACCAGTGCACATTTCCCACCACCAATGTCCCCAGGTTCCCTCCCCCCCCCCCCCGCCTGTCTCTATGGCAGGCACTTTGCTTCTCTCTCTCTCTCTCTCTCTCTCTCTCTCTCTCTCTCTCTCTCTCCCTTTTTCCCTCTCTCTCTTCCCCTTCTCTCATACATTGGGGCTTGCAATACATTTAGAGGTAATCATGTATATCCCTTTACCTACATCCAATGCTCAGTTTTAGGCTGGTGTCAGGGAGCGCCGCCAGGGTCCCCAAAGTGTCAGAACAGAAGTTCTCTTTTACCTCCGAGGGACGCCGGGAGAACAGATGAAAACTCACGGTCCGGTGCAGTTCCAAAAATGGCTTTTAATAGTACAAAAGCTCTTCCACAGCACTCCAATATAATGAACAAACTTTAGCTCTAGTCCGAACTTAAACCATACAAAAGAGCCTAAATCTCCCACCAAAGAGAGAGAGGATCTCACCTGAGCTGAGTCCTACCCAGATGAAGGAGCAAAAGGCCAAAGAGCAAAAAGCAAAAGGCCAAAGCCAAAAGCTAAGAGGCCCAAAGCCAAAGGTGAAGGGTCCTCAAGTCAGCCCCTTATATACACCAAAGTAATCCAATCGGGAGGGCCATGTCAACAAAGAACTCTAAACAGAGTATAGTGCCACACCCTATTGCAGGTATAAACAAAGGTTATGCCAAGGTCTAATCCTTTCTACCAAGAATATCTCTTATGTAAAACACTGGAGAGAGAGGAGCTGGTATAAAGTAATACAACTTGGGCGGAGCGATGGCCCAGCGGGTAGGGCGTTTGCCTTGCACGCCGGCCGGCCTGTGCCGGCCTGGGTTCGATCCCCAGCATCCCATATGGTCCCTTGAGCACCGCCAGGAGTAATTCCTGAGTGCAGAGCCAGGAGTAAGCCCTGAGCATTGCCGGGTGTGACCCAAAAAAGCAAAAAAAAAAAAAATAATAATAATAATACATCTTAACTTCATGAGCTTCATGTAATCTAGATGGTACCCACAAGGCCCTTCTTATTATCTGCACCAGGGTGATTCTGAGTATCTTGTTCTCAGATTGTACTGAAAGGGTCACGCTCGCCTGCTTAGAGCAAACTAGTATGATCCTCCCTATAGTGTTCCTATAGTCTCAGCATAGCCAAGGTGGTATTCTCCTGGTAAATTCTAACTGTCCCACGCTGGGTGCAGTGGGTATAAAGAGGAGCTGTGCCCAATCTAGAAAACATAGAAGTCTTAGTAGATGTATAAGTCAGAAGTTATTCAATCAAGGTGACTTCTGTAAGTGCCACACCCTCTAGCAGTGTTTACATAGAAGAGAGGTCTCATTAGAATGAACCTTGACTTAAATAAGATTAAGCTGGGAGTGGGCAAAACAACAAAGATCCCAGGTTAGCTAAACCTGTCCTCCAACAGGCTGGTATTATCATTTCCAAAAATTATTAGCACACTGTTCCCTTCTCTGTCTTACCCTAACCTCTGACTCCCACACACTTGCAGTAGATTCCACCCACTTACAAGACCTCCTGATCCATGTTTTGCCTGAACTTGGATATTGGTATCAACTTTTTTTTTTATCCTTCAAATAAATGCAGTAATTCTGTATCTGTCCTTTTCCCTCTGGCTAATTTCATTCAACATGATCCTCTCCACATCCATCCATTTATAGGAAAATTTCAAAACTTTGTTTTTCCTGATAGCTGCAAAGTATTCCACTGTGTAGATGTACCACAGTTTCTTTATCCAGTCATCTGTTCTCGGGCACTCTGGTTGTATCCAGATTCTGGCTATTGTGAATAATGCTGCTATGAACATATAAGTGCAGATGGTGTTTCTGCTGTGTGTTTTTGGCCTCCTAAGGTATATTCCCAGGAGTGGTATGACTGGGTCAAATAGGAGCTCAATTTCTAGTCTTTGGAGGAATGTCCATACTGTTTTCCAAAAAGGCTGGACCAGTTGACATTCCCACCAACAATGGATGAGAGTCCCTTTCTCCTAGCGGGGAAATCTTAAATGAAGACTAACACAGCATTTACAGTATTCTGGTGACTGAGTAGAGATAGCACAGGGTGTGGGGCACGTGGCTTGCACAGCCTGATCCTGATTCTATATCCTGTTCCACATATTCCCCCAAACCTCACTGGTGCCCTGGCAGTCTCCAGTGCACAGAACGGAGAGGCACAGTGCTTTGAGACTCTAACATCAACTGAATAGTAAGGTTGAGAGAGCTGTTGCGACTGTCCTCTCAAAGCTCCAAAGCACTGTTGTTTATGCCCAACATAAAAATGAAATAAAAATATTTTTGATCCATCCAGATTTATTTAAGAAAATGTTTTAAATTAAATTACCATGAGATAGACCATTACAAAGCTGTTCATGATTGGTTTTCAGTCAAACAGTGTTCCTACACTCATCCCTCCACCAGTACACATTTCGCAACACCGGTGTCCCCAGTTCCCCCCCAACAACCTGCCTCTACAACCGACAATTTTATTCTCTGTCTCTGTCTCTCTTTCTCTTCTTTTGCGCATTATAGTTTGCAATATAGACACAAGGGCTATCTTATATATCCCTATACCTACTTTCAATACTCAGTTCTAGTCTAGCATTACTATTGCCAGCTGTTGGAGAACTGGTCTCTCTTCTATCTTACCTACTCTCTTCCCCTCACATGTTTGTGGTAGATTCCAGCCATTTACAAGTTCTCCAAGTCCTTGTTTTTCCTGGCCTTGGATATTAATCTCATATTTTTTTATATTCCACAAATGAATGCAGTTATTTTATTTTTGTCCTTTTCCTTTTGACTCATTTAATAAAGTACAATACTCTCACTGTTCATCCATTTATAGGCAAATTTAATGACTTCATTTTTCATAACAACTGCATAGTATTCCATTGTGTAGATATACCATAGTTTTTTTATTCAGCTTTCTGTTCTCTTGCACTCAGGTTGTTTCAGATTCTGGCTATTGTGAATAGTGCTATGATGAACATAGATTTTCAGATGGTAGATTTATTTTTTTATAGTTTGTTTTTTGGGGTCACACTCAGCACTGAGAATTACTCCTGATGGTGCTCAGAGACCATATGGGATGCCAGGGATTGAACTCTGGTCAGCTGCATGCAAGGCAAGCTCCTTACCCACTCCCACCCTCTGCCCCCCCCACTTTATATTTATTTTCTTGGAGATCCAGGCCTCTTAGATAGAAGGGCTGCCAGTTCTGGACAGAAGACTGAATGACACCTGACACATAAAGACACTTAGGGTTTGAACTCCCGAACACACATTTGCAATGTAGATACTCTAAGCCATTATACTACTTGTACAGACCCTCCTTTCAGTTTCTTGATGGCTGACCTGTGTAGCAGTCTAATCAGATTAGTTAATTTTTAACTATTAAGTACAGTACAACTCCCATTAATATTGTTCCCTATATAAAATTTACTTCCTGTATTGAAGAAATGTTTCCATTGTTTAAATGGTGCTTATCAAATTATATTGAAAAGATTATCCTCTTGGAGTCTATTGCATAAGGCCACGCTCTTAGGTAGCAAGTTCTTAAAATGTTGATCCCGAAGGATGAAAATGAATCAACAAACCAGTTGGAAGAAGGGAGCCTCATATTATCTCTTGACCTTGCTCTCTGTCTAGTCAAGATCTTGCTCAAGGAAAATATTAATCAGTGCTTGTGAGAATGGGAATTCCTCCTGACTCTTGGGAGGCTAGAAGACAACCACATAGCTGGACTGAGATTGACAGTGAGTAAAGGATATTTGAATGATACTTACTTGATTGTATGTTTTTTTTTTTAATTATTATTCTTTTTTTATTTGTTTTGGAGCCACACCTAGCGAGTCTCAGGGCTTACACCTGGTTATACCTGACTCTTAGCTCAGGGATCACTCCTGGCAGTGCTCTGGGGACTTTATGTGATGCCAGGGATCAAATCCACATCAGATGTGTGAAAGGCAAGTGCTTACCTGCTGTAGTATTTCTCCAGCTCTTTCTTGTTATTCTTTAGTTTTGTTACAGCAGAGGCTATAAAACTTTCTCCAACTTTCTTTAATGTTTTGAAAAAACCATCACTGGGGCCAGGATTATGGTTCAAGTGGCAGAGCAAATACCTAGCGTGAACAAGACATTCCTTGCACCACATGGTTTACCCAACCCAATCCTGGGTGCCTGAGCATCACTCAATAAAACCCATATGTGTATTTATTTAATAGGCATTCTTTATCTGATTTTTCTTCCTACTACTGTGTTTATTTTACTTTCTAGAGCATCTATTTAGGTTATCTAATTCTGATTCAAGGGGGAAGAGTTCCTCTGTTTCAATTCCTTACCTGTTGGAATAGATGGTAGGTAACTTCTCACCTCTCTGCATCATATTGTTTTTTAGTATATGTGCTGCGGCGAGCACTGCATCATATTGTTTTAAATTGATCCTGGACTTCCCTGTTTGTATGCAAGACATTCTGCTCCATGTTAATTACACAAGCCCAAAACCTTCTTTCACATAGGCTACATAAGAATGATTGCTTCAGACTTATGGCATTTGTGACCTTGTGTTGCTTTAAGAATTAGGTGCATGTGGAATCATGCCTGAGGAACTTATGATTGGAGTAAAAAAAAAGTGAAACCAGTTATTTTTTCCATAAAGAACTGAGCAGTGGGGCCTGAGCCATAGTACAGTGGGTAGCGCATTTGCTGTACATGCAGCATGTATGCAGCCAGAATTCGATCCCCTGCATCTCATATGGTCCCCTGAGCACTGCTAGGAGTACTTCCTGAGTACAGAGTCAGGAGTCATCCCTGAGCATTGTCAAATGTGGCCCCAAAAAGTAAAAAAAAAAAAAGACCGAGCACATCTCACCAGCCTCCTTTCCACACTACACATGTGGCAGTGACCTTTTTAGCAACAGTGGCCATCTTCCCTCCTAATGCCTCCAAAGTTACATGGCGCAGTTTGTGTTGACTCCCCTTGACTTCTCCTATTATTATTATTATTATTATTATTATTATTATTATTATTAAATATTTAGTTGTTTATTTAGAAGTTGGGTGATGTTTGTGATCAGAAATATGAAGAAAAAGTTTAACTCTTGTTTGTATCAATTAACCCATGGGAATTGGGCTTCATTTTGTTTGTGGCTCAGTAGAGTGGGGAGCAAAAGAAGCTGACTGGAGAAAAGAGTGTTTCTGCCTCTCTGATGGACCCACCTCAGCCACCTCAGCACTCAGGAAAATAACTAATCTATATCAGGTCTTCCCTACACTTGTCACCTTTCCCTCACAGAAAAAAAATTCAGTAGGAGGTGAAATAGTGAAGCAAGTTAGTGATTTTTTTTTTATTATTGAAATGTTCTTAGAGGCAAGATGAGAGAAAGAGAAAATGTGTTCAAGAGAGAACATGGCAAAGAAACACAGAGCCAAGGAAGCAAAACAATGTAGATGTTCAGGGAGAACTTGGGCTAGAGAAATAAGATTTCTCTTTACCCTTAAACCGGTCGTTGTTTAGATCCAACACCAGTTCATGATTAGAACACTCCATAAAATGGGAATTGAAGGCACCTTCCTCAATATAGTCAAAGACATCTACCAAAAGCCCACAGTGAGTATCATTCAGAATGGGGTGACATTGAAAACTTTCCCCCTAAGATTGGTGACAAGACAAGGTTGCCCACTCTCACCACTTCTATTAAATATAGTACTGGAAGTACTTGCCATAACAATCAGAGAAGAAAAGGACATTAAGGGCATCCAGATAGGAAAGGAAGAAGTCAAGCTATCACTGTTTGCAGATGACATGATATTCTACTTAGAAAACCCTACACTCTCCACCAAAAGCCCTAGAAACAATAGATACCTATAGTAGAGTGGCAGGGTACAAAATAAATTCCCCCAAATCAGTGGCTTTCCTATATGCAAATAACAAAAGAGAAGATAAGGATATTAAAGAAAATGATCCCACTCACTATTGTGCCACAAAAAATCAAATACCTAGGAATCAGCTTAACTAAAAATGTAAAGGACCTGTACTAGGAAAACTACAAAACACTACTTCAAGAAATTAAAAAGGACATGAAATGGAAACACATTCACTGCTTATGGATTGGGAGAATTAACATTGTCAAAATGTTAATACTCCCTAGAGCTTTATACAGATTCAATGCTGTCCCTATAAGGATACCCATGACATTCTTCAAAGAAATTGACCAACCACTCCTGAAATTTGTATGGAATAACAAACCCCTGTTGCAGTTCACTGCTGCCCAGAGCCTCTGCATCTGGCCTGGAGTTGCCTCCTGCTCGCCACTTTGTAGATAGGAGGGAGGACAGTTTGATTGTGGCAGTTCATCTGACCATGTATTCCATACTGACTGGTATAAATATTC
Source organism: Cryptotis parvus (assembly GCA_021461705.1). Lineage (NCBI taxonomy): Eukaryota > Metazoa > Chordata > Mammalia > Eulipotyphla > Soricidae > Cryptotis > Cryptotis parvus. The sequence continues at coordinate 10,443 of JAJIBD010010408.1, read as the reverse complement.
TCTCATGCTGCCACAATCATTATGGGACTAGCTAGATCTTGCGGGTATATTTGCCTGGCCTTGTTGAATCTCTAAGTGATTAGACCAGAGAGAAATGCTATTTGCCTCCAAGCAAGTAATCATGGCTCTCTAATAACTCAAAGGCTGATATACAGAACAACCATGAAGTAAAGATGAGACTCTTGTGAAGGCTTGAAAAAATATATAACTGGCCATAGAATATTCCTTAGTACAGATGCATGCCTTTGTATTCTGAGATACAGTTCATCTCAAAAAGCCACTACTCCATTTTACCCTGCAGGCGCACTTCCAAGGCAGATTTTGGCTTGGCAACATTAGCATCTCAAACAACTTAGGTAAGGTCATGGGAGAAATTACCTGAGGGTTGGGGCGGAGCAATAGCCCAGTGGGTAGGGCGTTTGCCTTGCACCCGACCGACCTCCGGTGCCGGCCCAATCCCGGAATCCCATATGGTCCTCCTGAGCACCGGCAGGAGTAATTCCTGAGTGCAGAGCCAGGAGAAACCCCTGAGCATTGCCGGGTGTGACCCCCCCAAAAAAAAAAAAAAAAAAAAAAAGAAATTACCTGAGGGAATTTGGCCCTAACTGCTCTCCATTGGTGTGGGCAGTCTGTGTTGCAGGGACATAAAAACTGTAGCCTGCTTTCTTTCTGCCCCTCTTTTGGGTTGGCATTCCCCTTCTTGCCTCTTCACTGTTTCCTCTCTGTGGTGCCTTAACACATGGTGGCAGCCATCTGGGCCAGGGGCCCAGCCGAGAACCCTAAGTTCAGGGTTTTCCTATTGCTGATTTGTATGCCAGAACCTGTGTAAGTAAAGCATTTTGAAGCTTTGCTGGATTCTCGCGTCTTTCTCCATCTGCCGGCCACCAATCCCTAGAGCAGAAGGGGATCCCTGACCCTGCTCCTGGATTTTGTGTGAGGCACAACAGCGTTCCCTGCAGACCACCACGAATAGCTAAAGCAATCCTTGGGAAAAAGAAGATGGGAGGCATGAGCTTTCCCAACTTCAAATTGTACTACAAAGCAGTAATAATTAAAACAGCATGGTATTGGAATAAAAACAGACCTGTGGACCTATGAAATAGAGTTGAATATCCTGGCACCCATCCTCAAATACATAATCATTTCATCTTTGATAAAAGAGTAAAAAGTACGAAATGGAGCAAGGCAAGCCTCTTCAACAAGTAGTGCTGGGAAAACTGGGCAGCTACATATGAAAAAAATGGATTTGGACCTCTAACACCATGCAGAAAAGTCAGATCAAATGGATTAAAGATCTCAATATCGGACCTGAATCCATAAAATGTCGAAAGAAAATATTGGAAAAACCCTCTATGACATTGAAGCTAAAAGGTATCTTCAAAGATGAAGCACCACTAACAAAGTATTTGGAAGCAAAGATAAACATATGGGACTACATGGAAAAAAAAGCTTCATCACCTCAAAAGAAACAGTGACCAAGATACAAAGACAGTCCACAGAATGGGGAAAGAATATTCACCCAATACCCATCTGATAAGGGATTAATATCTAGGATATATCAGGCACTGGTAGAACTTTACAAAATAAAAACAGCCAACCCCATCAAAAAATGGGGAGAAGAGATGAATAAAAACTTCGACAAGGAGAAATTTGAATGGCCAAAAGGGCATATGAAAAAAATGTTCATCATCACTAATCATCAGAGATGCAAATCAAAACAACAATGAGATATCTCACACCACAGAGACTGACACATATCCAAAAGAGCAAGGGCAACAAGTGCTGGTGTGAATGTGGGGAGAAAGGGACTCTCGCCCATTGTTGGTGGGGATGTTGACTGGTACAGCCTTTTTGGAAAACAATATAAACGTTCCTACAAAGACTAGAAATTGATCTCCCATTCAACCCAGCCATACCACTCCTGGAAATATATCCTGGGAAGCCATAAACACACAGTGAAATATCATCTGCACTTTTATTTTCGTAGCAACATTATTCACAATAGCCAGAATCTGGAAACAACCAGAGTGCCTGAGAACTGATGACTGGATAAGTACATCTACACAATGGAATACTATGCAGCTGCTAGGAAAAATGAAGTTATGAAACTTGCCTATAAATGGGTGGACATGGAGAGGATCATGTGAGTGAAATTAGCCAGAAGGTAAAAGACAGATAAAGAATGACTGCATTTATTTGCATAATATATGCATATTTATTTGCATTTTATATGTATATATAATATGTGTGTGTGTCACTTGTCTTCCCGTTGTTCATTGAATTGCTTGAATCGGTTGCCAGTAACGTCTCCATTTGTTGGGAATGAGGGTCCATTATTGTTACTGTTTTTATCACATTGAATACACAACGGGTAACTTGCCAGGCTCTGCTGCTGTGGCTCTGAGTTCATCCCAGGGGGCCCAGTCTTTTTATATATATATATATATATACATACATATATATACACACATATATATTTACATATGCATTTATATATACACATACATATATACATATATATATACATTATATATATATATATATATATAAAATGATACCAATATGCAAGGTCAGGCAAAACATGGACCAGGAGGTCTTGTCAATAGGTGGAATCAACTGCAAACACATGTGAGTCAGAGGTTAGTTAAGACAAAGAAGGGAACAGTGTGCTAATATTTGTTGAAAACGATAATACCAACCTAAAACAGCATTGAATAAAGGCAAAGGGATACACATGATAACCTCTAAATGTATGTTTGCAATCCACAATGTGTAAGAGAAGGAAGAGAGAGAGAGAGAGAGATAAAGAAACTGCCATAGAGGCAGGCTACAGGAGGAGGGGAGGGGAATTGGGGACACTGGTGGTGGGAAATGGGCACTGGTGGAGGGATGGGTGCTGAACACTGTATGACCAAAACCCAAACATGAACATCTTTGTAATTGTATATCTCACGGTGGTATAATAAAATATCAAAATAAAAACAGTCCTTGTTTATTTTACCCCATAAAGGCTGTCCTTGCTTATCTTAACTTGTATTTAATGTATGAAAATATTAGGAGTTTTCTATGACTTAGAATTTATTTTGAGTCTATGTCCCACATCTGCGTTTAAAATTACTTTGCCCAAATCATAATGTATCTATCTGATGTATATCATTTGATAAACCAGTTACCACAGTTCAAGTTTTATTTTCCTTTGAAAAGTATTTATCCATGAAATTAAGGATTTCATGAAAGTAGAATTTTGTTGTTTGGGCTGCTACTACAAAGCAGCATAAGTCTTATGATATGTTAACAGCAAACATATTCTCACGTTTATTTATTCTCACATTGCTGAAGGCTGGGAAGTTCAAGATCATGCCAGCATGTTTATTGTTTAGTGAGAGATTCGTGGTACATTAGTCATCTTTTCATTGGGTCTTCACATGTAGAAAGGGGGAACGGAACTCTTCCCGTTTTTTTTTAATAAGACCCTTGATAGTCTTCATACCCTCCCAAATGTGGTTATAACGAAAACAACTCTATCTTGGTTATTAGAATGGCAATGCATGTGAATTGGAAGACAGGGAAAGTAATAATCTGACTGTAGCAGGGTTCAGTAGCAGAGACTCACATACTGAGACTGTAGCAGAGACTCAGAGGCGCCAGGGAGGGAAGGCGGGTTCTAGTCCTGGCCCACCACCCTAGCAGAGCCTCGCAAGAAGCCAGGGGGGGCCAGAGCGATAGTCCAGCGGGTAGGGTGTTTGCCTTGCATGTGGCGGCCCATGCCTGCCCGGATTCCATCCTTGGCATCCCATATGGTCCCCCGAGCACCACCAGGAGTAATTTCTGAATGCAGACCCAGGAGAAACCCCTGAGCATTGCGGGTGCGACCCAAAAAAGCAAAAAAAAAAAAAAAAAAAGCCAGAGGAATCCCCACACCATGAGGGCCGCCACTTTCCACAGCCAGACTCAATAAATCAATAAGTGCACGAGGTGAGAGGCTACTACAAGAGTATCTCACCTATACAGCAGAGCCTGGTAAGCTACCCATGTCGTATTTGGTATGCCAAATACCAGTAACAATTATAGACCTCATTCCCATGACCTGATGGAATGGTTTGAGCTCTTTATGTTTCTGGAGTGAGCAGATGCCCTTGGGCTACACTAGCATGTGACAGGATGTATGGGGATGTTACTGGTGCCCGCTTGAGCAAATTGATGATCAACGGAAAGACAAGGTGATACAAGTGAAATGAAGCAGTGTGCCTTTACTATAGAGACTGAATTAATCTTTGCTATAAAGACTGAAATATCTAAGATTCATAATCTAAGATTAAAATAATCTTACTCAGGAGTACCTCCTGTAGTATGTGTTTTTGTATATGCTATCTATATTTTTATACGAAAAGTTGAAAAACAGGAGTACTGGTCAGGTAGGAAGGTAGGAAGCTTGCCACAAGTGTCTTGGAGCGAAGGGAAGTTAGGCTAGGGTAGAGCCCATTATGACAATAATAGTTGGAAATGATCACTTTGGATAGGAACTGAGATGCACAGATATTTTCCATAGCTCTTATGAACTTTTTATGGTGGGGTCTCCCTCTCCTAAGCTACAGGAAACACCTAGGGGTCCCTTCCTGAAGATAGTCAACTTGACACATGATGCAGTGCTCAGGCCTGAGGATCCCAAGTAGAGCAGCTCCAGGCCTTCAGAATTAGACTGATAGCTCTTGGGGACTGATCTTGGGTCCTTGAACATGTAAGGCATGTGCTCCAGCCCTTTAGCTATCCCAACAGCCCCATCCTCCTTCTGATGTTTCAAACCTTAATAATAGCCATTAGAGCAATATCATTAATAACTTAAAAGAAGATGGTAGGAAAGTAATTTTCTTCAAATATTTCTTCCCTTTTTCTTATAAATTAAAACTTTTTATTTAAACATCGTGATTTACAAGTTGTTTCTGATACAGTTGTTATAGTTGTTGCTTTCGATGTTCCATTACCAGTCACACCACCAGAGAGACCTTCCCTCTACCACTTTCCCCATTTTTCAATCCCCCTTTAGCAGGCAAATAATAATTTATATAGCTTGTTACAATTAGAAGACTAATCGAATTGTCAAAAGTACTTCAGTAGGGCTGGCGAGATAGGAAAATGGGTAGGGGCGTTTGCTTCTCATGTGGCTGACCCGGTTTCAATCCCTGTCATCCCATATGGTCTCATGAGCACCACCAGGAATAATTCCCGAGTGCAGAGCCAGAAGTACCTCCCTGAGCATTGCCAGGTGTGACCCAAAAAGAAAAAAAAAAATCAGTAAAAGAATATTTGTGAAAATTGTTATATCTCATCATAGTTAAGTCCTTGTTGGAAGATTTACTAAGCGATTTTTAGTTGAGTTTCTGTGCTACTGTTTTTGTTGAGTTTCATTGGATATTTTGTTACTTTCCCGTCCAATTGGATGTGCTCCTACTGGAATTTCAGTATTGTAGAATTTGGAAATGTCAGATGTGTCCCAGAGATTTCAGTATCTGTAGTTTGGACCAATGGAGTTGACATAATGGTGGCTGTAGGAGGTGGGTGTGGTTGTTGCTACTTCTGGAAGTTCAAGAGATGGGGATAGGTTGCCTGCCCCCACTCTGAGATGACCCTAGAGTTCTCAGCCTGGACACCAGAGTACCTGAAATTTTTTGTTGTTTGGTGTCTCTGCAGAGATTATTAGTGAAATGGTGGAGGTTTGCCATTGGTGTGACTGCAGTGGTGAGGTGTGGGTGCTGTGTGGCTTCAGTAAAGTTGGAACTTGGCCTGCCTCCCTACCGACAGCACCCCAGAATTTTTTTTCTTTTTTGGGTCACACCCGGCAATGCTCAGGGGTTACTCCTGGCTCTGCACTCAGGAATTACTCCTGGCGGTGCTCCGGAGACCATATGGGATGCCAGGGATCCAACCTGGGTTGGCCAAGAGCAAGACAAACGTCCTACCCGCTGTGCTATTGCTCCAGCCCCCACCCCAGAATTTTTCAGCTGGGAGACCAGTGTGTTCATGAATTTTAGCTGCTTGTTTTGCTTCTCTTTGGAGATTTAGATGGAGCAGGGATGGTGGGTGACTTAAAATGTTGGCGGCTGTGGGAGGGTTGGTGTTACTGCAGGGGCAGTCTTTTAACCTTATGTTTTAATGTAAAAAGTGAGTGACAATGTGTTTTGCATTTACAATTCATTCTTTCTCAGACTATGTTTTTATTTATTTAGTTTTTATTATACCACCATGAGATAGACAAATAAATCAATGTTCATGATTCCCTCCCCAGCCTGCCTCCAGAGCAAGCACTTTTTCCTCTCACTCTCTTTCTCCTCCCTCCCCTCCCTCCCCTCCCTCCCTCTCTCTCTCTCTCTCTCTCTCTCTCTCTCTCTCTCTCCCTCCCTTCTCTTATGCATTGTGGCTTGCCATACATACATTTGGAGTTTATCATGTATATCCCTTTTCCTACATTAAATGCTCAGTTAATCTGGCATTACCATTTTCAACAGTTAGTAGAACACTGGTATGTATTCATATCCACACAAATGAATACAGTCATTCTATTTCTGTCCTTTTCCTTCAAACTAATTTCATTAAGCATGATACTCTCCATGTCCATCCATTGTAGGCAAATTTCATGACTTTATTTTTCCTGACAGCTGTATAGTATTCCATTGTTTAGATGTACTACAGTTTCTTTATCCAGTCAAACTAATTCTTGATCATCAGTGAAAGCCCACACAATCCTTTATCTGACTTAAAAATATATTTTTTATTATACCTCCATGAGATAAACAATTACTAAAATGTTCATGTTTGGGTTTCGGCCATACAGTGTTCCAGCACCCATCCCTCTACCAGTGCCCATTTCCTACCACCAATGTCCCTGATTCCCGGCCCCCCCACCTCCCTAGCCTGCCTCTATGGCAGGTTCTTTATCTCTTTTCTCTCTTTCTCTCTCTTTCTCTCTCTCTTTCTCTCTTCCTTCTCATATATTGTGGATTGTAATACATATACTTAGAGGTTACTATGTGTATCTTTTGCCTGTATTTAATGCTAAGTTCTATGTGGTAATAGCACTTTCAACTATTATTGGCACACTGTTCCCTTCTCTGTCTTATCCAACCTCTGACTCCCACACGTTTGTGGTAATTTCCACCTTTGACAAGATCTCCTGATCCACATTTTGCCTGACCTTGGATATTGGTATCATAATATGTGTGTGTGTGTGTATATATATGTATATATATACACACACACACACTATATTGTGTGTGTATATATATATATATACACACACACACACATCACATATATACTTATGTCATGCAGAAAATGCAGTCATTCTATATCTGTCTCTCTCCTGGCTAATTTCACTCAACATGATACTCTCCATGTCCATCAATTTATAGGCAAATTTCATAACTTCATCTTTCCTAATAGCTGCATAGTATTCCATTGTGTAGATGTACCAAAGTTTCTTTATCCAGTCATCAATTCTGGGCACTCTGGTTGTTTCCAGATTCTGGCTATTATGAATAATGCTGCTATGATCATAAAAGTAGGGATGGTGTTTCACTGTGTGCTTTTGGCTTCCCAGGGTATATTCCCAGGAGTGGTATCACTGGGTCAGATGGGAGTTCAATTTCTAGTCTTTGGAGGAATGTCCATATTGTTTTCCAAAAAGGCTGTACCAGTCAATTGTTGGGGATGCCGCTGGGGTCCCCCAGACAGTGTCAAGAACAGAAGTTCTATTCTACCTCCGAGGATGCTAGGGGAGCGGATGAAAACTCACAAATCGGGAGCAGTTCCAAAAAAGGCTTTTAATAGTACAAAAGCTCTTCCACAGCAATCCAATACAATGAAAGAACTCTAGCTCTGGTCCAAACTTAGACTATAGAAAAGAGCCTAAGTTTTCCACCAAAGAGAGGAGGATCTCACCTGAGAGGAGTCTTACCCAAAGAAGGAGCAAAAAGCCAAAGGTGAAGGGGCCTCAAGTCAGTCCCCTTATATACACCAAAAGTAATCCGGATCTGTGACAGGGAGGGGTTGTGTCAGCATAGACCCCTAAACAAATTGTGGAAGAAGGTGCGGTGCCACACCCTATTACAGGTATAAATGAAGGTTACCCCAAGGACTAATCTCTTCTTCTGAGATTATCTCTTATGTAAAAACACTGAAGAGCGAGAGCGAGAGCGAGAGAGAGAGAGAGAGAGAGAGAGAGAGAGAGAGCTGGTATAAAGTAATACATCTTAATTTCACGAGCTTCATGCAATCTGGATGGTACCCACAAGGTCTTTCTTATTTATTATCTGCACAGAGTGATTCTGAGTATCTTGTTTTCCGTATACTGAAAGGGTCACACTCGCCTGCTTGAGAGCAAACTAGTATGATCCTTCCTATAAAAGATAGTCTCAACGTAGCCAGGGTGGTAGTCTCCTGGTAAATTCTAACTGTCCCATGCTGGGTGCAGTAGGGTATAAAAGGAGTTGTGCCCAATCTAGAAAACATTGAAGTCTTAGTAGATGTATAATAAGTCAGAAGTTATTCAGAGTCAAGGTGACTTCTGTAATTGCCACACCCTCTACTAGTGTTTACATAGAATAGAGGTCTCCATAGAATAAACCTTGGCTAAAGTAGATTAAGCTGTGAGTGGGCAAAGCAGCAAAGCTCCCAAACTAGCTAAACCTGTTATCCAACAGTTGATATTCCCACCAACAATGGATGAGAGTCCCCTTTTCCCTGCATCCATGCCAGCACTTGTTGTTCTTGCTCTTTTGGATATGTGCTAGTCTCTGTGGTGTGAGATGATATCTCATTGTTGCTTTGATTTGCTTGTCTCTGATAACTAATGATGATGAGAATTTTTTCATATGTCTTTTGGCCATTTAAATTTCTTCCCTTGTTGAAGTTTCTGTTCATTTCTTCTCCCCATTTTTTGATGGGGTTGGCTGTTTTCTTCTTGTAAAGTTCTACCAGTGCCTGATATATCCTGGATATTAAGGGTATTGGGTGAATATTCTTTCCCATTCTGTGTACTGTCTTTGTAATCTTGGTCATTGTTTCTTTTGAGGTGCACAAGCTTTTTAGCTTCATGTAGGCCCATATGTTTATCTTTTCTTCTAGTTGTTTTGTTAGTGGTGTTTCTTCTTTGAAGATGTCCTTAGCTTCAGTGTCTTGGAGGGTTTTCCTATATTTTCTTTGATGTACTTTATGGATTCAGGTCTGATACTGAGATCTTTAATCCATTTTGATCTGATTTTCTGCATGGTGTTAGACAGAGGTTCATTTTTTTTTACATGTAGCTGCCCAGTTTTCCCAGCACCACTTGTTGAAGAGGCTTTCCTTGCTCCATTTCGTACTTTTTGCTCCTTTATCGAAGATTAATTGTTGATGCATTTGAGGCTGCGTTGTCAGGATCTGGCTTCTTGCGAGGGCTCTGCTGGGGTGGCAGGCCAGGGTTAGAACCCGCCATCCCTCCTAGGTGCCTCTTGAGCCGCTGGGCACAGGGAGAGCTGGTAGCAGCTTTGCCCCATGTCTGTGAGTCTCTGCATCAGCATACCTTGGCTTGACTTGAAAAGACTGCTGCAGTGTGCTAACAATTGTCAAGGGTACTAATACCAACCTAGAACTGAGCATTAAATAGAGGCAAAAGATACACATGACAACCCTTTAATGAATGGTCTGTAATCCATAGTCTGGAAGGGAAGGAAAAGAGAAAGAGAGAGAAAGGGAAAGAAATAAAGAACCTGCCATGGAGGAGGGCTGGGGGAGGGGGAGGGAACCTGGGACATTGGGAGATGGACACTGGTGGAGGGGATGGGTGCTGGAACACTGTATGACCAAAACCCAAATATGAACTTTTTAATTGTATATCTTTGTAATTGTAAAAAATTTAAAAAAAAGACTGCTGCAGGTGGGTCTTGAGGAGTAGAGCTGTGATCAGCTCTTCTGCTGGGTGGAGTTCTGACTAAAGAGGAGTCCGGATGTGGAAAATGGAGGCCCTCATGGAGTGGGGGTCATCTGACTTCTTGTGAGGCTCTGTGGGGTTGCCGGGCCAGGGCTCGAACCCGCCATCCCTCCTGGGCACCTCATGAGCAGCTGGGCACAGGGAGAGCCGGTAGCAGCTCTGCCCCATGTCTGTGAGACTCTGGATCAGCATACCTGGGCCTGACTTGAAAAGACTGCTGCAGGGTGGGACTCGATGAGCCAGGCTGTGATCAGCTCTTCTGGGTGGAGTTCTAACTAGAGAGGAGTCCAGATGTGGGGCAGCAGAGCCTCAGCAAAAAGCCAGACAACCCCCACTCCATGAGGGCTGCATTTTCCCACATCCAGACTCCCCTCTCGTCAGAACTCCACCCAGCAGAAGAGCTGATCACTGGCTCGTGTGGCTGCTTGTGTCGCATGATTCATCAATAAATGCTGGAGATCAGAGGTGACTACAAGTGT
>JAJIBD010010407.1:0-42734 GCA_021461705.1 Cryptotis parvus | reverse complement strand
AGTGCTCTCATGGTTCCTCACAAGATAGTTTAGAGGTGTGACCTGTGAGACTTGAGCCTTTAGAAAAGGAGTCTGTAAAAATCTTGAATTGATTTTGTAGGGCTGCAGCCGCTGAAACACCCTCCACGGTGCGTGTCCACAGCCGCTGAAACACCCTCCGCGGTGCTTGTCCACAGCCACTGAAACACCCTCGGCGGTGCTTGTCCACAGCCGCTGAAACACCCTCTGTGGTGCTTGTCCACTTCGCTGTGAAACACCCTCCGCAGTGCTTGTCCACAGGCGCTGAAACACCCTCCACGGTGCTTGTCCACAGCTGCTGAAACACCCTCACGGTGCTTGTCCACAGCCGCTGAAACACCTCCCTCTGGTGCTTTGTCCACTTCAGCTGAAACACCCTCCGCAGTGCTTGTCCACAGCTGCTGAAACACCCTCCCGCGGTGCTTGTCCACAGCCACTGAAACACCCTCCACGGTGCTTGTCCACAGCCGCTGAAACACCCTCCGTGGTGCTTATCCACAGCCGCTGAAACACCCTCCGTGGTGCTTGTCCACAGCCGCTGAAACACCCTCCATGGTGCTTGTCCACAGCTGCTGAAACACCCTCCGTCGGTGCTTGTCACAGCCACTGAAACACCCTCCATGGTGCTTGTCAACAGCCCGCTTGAAACACCCTCCTTGGTGCTTGTCCACAGCCGCTGAAACACCCTCCGCGGTGCTTGTCAACAGCGCTGAAACACCCTCCATGGTGCTTGTCCACAGCCGCTGAAACACCCTTCGTAGTGCTTGACTACAGCCGCTGAAACACCCCTCCGTGGTGCTTGTCCACTTCCACTGAAACACCCTCCCGCGGTGCTTGCTCACAGCCACTGAAACACCCTCCACGGTGCTTGTCCACAGCCGCTGAAACACCCTCCATGGTCCTTTCCACACAAGGCCCAGGGGCCCAGTTGCTGGCCGCTCTCCTGCTCAGACCCTCAGTGGCCATCGGCCTGGCCATGCAGCTCTTTGCCTTCCCTCCACCTGGGCAGTTGGTGCAAGGGTTGGCAGAGCAGGGAACCTATTTGTGGCGGTAGGTCATCTCTGGACAAGGAGTGAATGAACGACACACCCCTAAGATCCGTGGCCGTGCTGCTCTGCAGAGTGTTTCCTGTTTGCCGTCCCTGGTCCTGCTTCCCCCCCTCTCTGGTGCTCCCAGATGTTGGGGATCGCCCTCGTGACTCCCCTTCCTGCTGTCTCTCCCTTTCTTCTCTCTCCCTCTTGGTTGTTAGTTTCAAGGTAGCCTGTGGTAGGACTCTATTACACAGTGCGGACACAACAGCTAAAACGGTCACAGCTGGATCAAGATGAGGGTCCTGAACTGCCGAGTGCCATGAGGCCGGAGCCCCAGCACGCCTGTGACTCAGCAGGATGGCCATGTGTTTTGTTCATCGCCATTTCTTAAAGCCCCCTCCCCCATCTCTGCATCAACTGAATTTCCATGTCCCAGAGGATGTAGTGGGACCTTCCCTCTAACCCCAGCCCTCTAGGCAGTGCAGTCTGTTCCTTTATCCTGGCCAGGGCTTCATGAAGTTCTTCGGTATCGTTGATTCATTGATGCTTTGGTCAAAATGGTCATTTATCCGGGCTGGAAGCGATAGCCCAGCGGGTAGGGCGTTGCCTTGCAAGTGGCCGGCCCATGCCGGCCTCGGTTCGATACCCGGCATCCCATATGGTCCCCGAGCACCACGATCACGATCTTCCCGTTGATCATCTATTTGCTAGAGCGGGCACCAGTAATATCTCCATATGTCCTGTCTCATGCCAGTAGAGGCCAGGGGCATCGGCTTGCTACAGGAACATAAAGAGCTCAAACCGAGCACCACCAGGAATAATTCCTGAGTGCAGAGCCAGAAACCCCTGAGCATTGCCAGTTGTGACCCAAAAAAGCAAAAAAAAAAAAAAAGTCATTTATTTTGTTTGGAATTCTTGTTTGGAATGCTAAGTGGTGGAATTTTTATCCTGCTCTCCCTCTCTTCTTCTTTGTCCCTGGACCCATCCCTGTCCCTACTTAGTGGCCACTGGCTTCCGGCTGGACAGACTCATTTGAAAACACGCTTGGAAGAGATCAGATTGGCTGTGGAAGATGGAGCTACCGAAATCGATGTGGTGATTAATAGGACGCTGGTGCTGACGGGCCAGTGGGAAGGTAGGTGACATCTGACTCCTGGGTCCGTGGGTCACCCCTGGTGACCCCAGTTGGGAAGGGCGGGGAGAGGGGCAGCACATTTTGGCAGTCTGGATTCTTCTGTTCCGGGTCACACGTCTGTAGATGAGGAAGTGAATCCAAGACAGTGTGGTTAGGGATTGCTCATCCCCGAGTGGCCGAAAAGTCCCAGCAGTGTTCTCCCGGTGTGGGAGAGACAGACTTGGACACTCCAGATTGGGGGGGTTTGGTAGTAACTCCGAGTGCAGTTGGGAGGTCTTGCTTGCTTGCTTAAAGAAGGTAGATTTCAAGGGGGATTTTTTTCTTCCTTCTGGAAAGGGGCATTAGATGGAATTAATTTGGGTATCTCTGATCTAGGCCGATACCTGACCATGTGGATTTTTTTAGGGTGGGTGCAGCTGCCTTGCTCCTGGCTCTGCAGTCAGGGACCTCCTGGCAGGCTTGGGGGCCCATATGAGCTGGCAGGGAGATAACCTGATTCAGCCGCATGTAAGGCAAGTGCCCTAACCACTGTGCTGTCACTGGCCCCACCACGTGAGCTTTAGAGACTCCCTTTACCCAAAGGATATTTTTTGTTCTGTTTTGGGTTTGGGCCACAGCTGGTGATGCTCAGGTCTTACTTCTGACTCCGTGCTAAGGAATCACTCCTGGTGGAGCTTGGAGAACATTATGAGGTTCTGGGAATTGCACCCATGTTGGCTGCATGCAAGGCCTGCACCCTACCTGCGTATTGCTCTCGCCATCAAAGGGATGGATTTTTAATTTAAAAACAAGCTATTTCTATCACTTGTATCACTTGTCTTCCCGTTGTACATCGATTTGCTCGAGTGGGCACCAGTAACATCTCCATACTTCCTGTCACATGCTAGTGTAGCCCAAGGGCATCAACTCACTCCAGGAACATGAAGAGCCTCAAACCATTCCTTCAGGTCATGGGAATGAGGTCTATAATTGTTGTTTTTTTGGCATATTAAATATGACATGGGTAGCTTGCCAGATTCTGCCATGCAGGTGGGAGACTCTTGTAGTAGTCTCTCATCTCGCATTTATTGATGAACCACGTGGCCGCCAAGTGACTGCATGAGGTGGGGAAAGATCAGCTTTTCTGCTGGGTGGAGCTCTGACAAGCTGTGGAGTCCGGATGTTGAAAATGGCGGCCCTCATGGTGTGGGAGTTCCTCTGGCTTCTTGCGAGGCTCTGCTGGGATGGTGGGCCAGGCCTAGAACCTGCCTTCCCTCCCTGTGCCCAGCTATTTCTATGCAGTAGATAATTGATATTATTTTCCCTGTGCTCTATTGTTTGGTTATTCTATACATAAATCAAGCCATGCCAACCTTTTATGTAAAGTTTGTTTTGATACACTGGTGAAAATTTAACTTTTTTATGTTAATTTATGTAGAATTTGGGGGATATGGGATTATTAATAAGTCTGCAAAATCTGTTTTTACTTGTACTGTTCTTGCATGAAGCGCCTATGAATATCATTTCATATTTACCACTGAGATTCATGATTTAGTATCACTGATTACAAAAAAGACATTGTCCATTCCAGGAACAAGCAGCTGATTTTTATAATTAAACATTAAAGAAATAGAATTTACACGACATGTATGCATGTGTGTGTGTGTCTGTCTGTGTGGTTTTTAAGCGCATCATAGCTAAAATATGTATAATTCTCTCTTGTAAAAAAATTATTATAGAACTAGTTTAGAAACGTTAGTAGGATCATAAGATTAAGCCAGAATATGTTGTCTCTTTAGACCATGAATATCAAGTAGATGAATATTGTTTTCTAATTAAGTCAGCTATACCTGCTCACTGTTGAAAACAAAAATGCTAGTCGGTAAGAGAATGAGATTATTCCATTCTGTCTCACTCCCGAGAAGTATGCCGGGACAGCACCACAGAGCGTGATTGTCCAGACTGTCTGTTTAGACAGACAGCTTCTATCCTTTTGCAAGGTTTTAAATTAAAAGTTGGATTTTGTTGATCTCCTTATTTTGGTTTTTGAACCACACTCACGGTGTTCAGGGATACTCCTGGCTCTGCCCTCAGGAATCTTTCCTGGGAGAACTCAGGACCATATTGGATTATGGGGATCTACCCTGGGTCAGCTGTGTGCAAGGCAAGCACCCTCCCCCCTCCCAGGTGTACTGTTGCTCTAGCCCAGTTGGGTTATAGTTAGTGAATTTTTTTTTTTTTTTGCTTTTATGGGTCACACCCGTAATGCTCAGTGGTAACTCCTGGCTCTGCACTCAGGAATGACTCTTGGCGGTGCTCGGGGACCATATGGGATGCCGGGGATCGAACCTGGGCCAGCATGGGCGCCGCATGCAAGGCAAATGCCCTACCCACTGGACTATCACTCCGCCCCATGTATTTTTTTTCTTGACCTACTTAGTGGACATTCCCAAAGCTCATGGGTGTCTTTTTTGTGAGTGCGTCCCTTAATCTATCTGTTTTATCTCCTGTCCATCCTAATCCCATTGTTTACTGAAGCATTGTATTGGTTAAGGAGTGCCAAGATTTGCTCAGTTCATGGGATAAATCCTCATTTCATATCAAGTCTGGAGGTGGATATTTAGTGGTATTGTGCAAATTCCTGGCTCCGGCTCCTTGTATCTCTGCTACCACCCCCAAGGGCGCCCTAGTCTGTGCTGGAGATGGCATCACCATCGCCTCCTGGACCGCAGATTGCATGTCCGCCCCTCTCACACAGCTCTTCTGCTTCCTCCTTATCGGGGTCTGTGACCTCTGTGGGTCGCTTCGCATGGTCACGTTGGGCTGCCCATGAGGCTGGAGGTGTTGGCCTTTGTCTTTTGGTGGTGCTCAGGGTCTATTCCTACTTCTGTCCCTCAGAGGGACACCCGTGAGTGGTGCTCAGAGGCCATCTGTGGTGTCGGGGATTTGAACCAGGCTGGTGACGGCAGCAGTCACGTGCAGAGAAGGCATCTGACCTCCCACCCCAGCTGTTTGCTTTTCTTGGGTCAAGAGTATGTGTCCACTTCTGAGACAGCTACAGAGGTGCAGATGTGTAGTGACAGGGACAGACCGAGTGACGTAATGAGCTAAACTGAGAGCAAAAAGCTTCAGAGCAAAAGGACCAGACTAGACAATGCCAAGGAAACCTACATGAAGTCCAGAAGCCTGGTCCTCCCGCCAGTTGCTACGAGGAAGGTCACGTTAGCGCCTGCAGCAGGTCCCGAGAGCTTCCCCTCTTTCGGGATAATTGAGTCTCTGATCGGCACTTCAGAGTGACTGGGAAGAAAAGCAGAGAGGCCATTCGCATCCTGTTGCTTCCCCCACACCCAATCAGCATTCTTCATCTTCGCCTGTGCGGCTTCTTTCATTCTTTCTTATTTTCCTTTATGCTGACGAAGTTGTGAGGACAGGCATTGCTCACACATTGTATAGTATCACAAGTATTGTATATTAATTTGTGTTCTAGAGTACTACTAATTGGGTAATAGCGTACAATGGATGAGGGGTTTGGATGTAATTGGCTGCCCCTTAGCAAACTAGGAATGTTTGTTTTTAAGAACCGATAACTTCCTGATGATGGGTAGTCATGCAAAAATATAATAACACATCTTTGTCCTGGACGATTCTGTTCTATTAACTCTTTTATAGTGTTAATAGCCTCTTGACACAGAAAAAAATTGGGAAGGAACATGAAATACTTGAAATTTAATTCTCAGTAGAGACCCTCAAAGACTTGGGAAGTTTTGCACAATTGTGTGTTGTCTTAATTTCGGTTCTCAATTTGATTACATATTGTATTTTTTTGTGTCATGTCTCAATATTAGCTGTTTACTAAAATATGAGCCTAAAATTGATTTCTTGGGATTTACTGATGAAAATGTCTACCAGGCTGTTCCACGTCCTGCTCAAGAACTTTCTCCCTGACTGAGGGCCATGGGTTAAGGCGCAGGACAGTCCCCCATTTTTAAAAAATTTTTTTCATTCATTCGTTCGTTCATTCATTCATTTACTCACTTATTTTTATTGAATCGCCATGCGGTAGTCCATTACAATGCTATTCATGATTTGTGTTTCAGTCGTACAGTGTTCCAATAACCTTCCCTCCACTAGTACACAGTTCCCAACACCAATGTGCCCAGTTTCCCTCTCACCCACCCCCACAACCGGCCTCTATGGCAGGTACTTTTTCTCTCTCTCTCTCTCTCTCTCTCTCTCTCTCTCTCTCTCTCTCTCTCTCTCTCTCTCTCTCTCTCTCTCTCTCTCTCCCTTTTTGCTCATTGTGGTTTGCAATACACTGAAGGGTTATCATACATAGCCCTTTACCCACTTTCAATACTCAGTTCGAGTCTAGCATTAGCATTTCAAACTATTATTGTCAAACTGGTCCCTTCTCTGTCTAATCGTCTCTCCGGCCCCCCACGTGGTAGATTCCAACCATTGGCATGTCCTCCTGGTTCCTGTTTTGTCTGGCCTTGGATATTATTTTTCATACCCCACAAATGAGTGCAGTCATTCTGTATCTGCCCTTCTCCTTCTGACTCATTCCGCTCAGCAAGATACTCTCCATGTCCACCCATTACAAGACTTCATTTTTGAGGGGCTTTGAGAGTTCACGGGGGCCAACGTCCCGAGCCTGTGAGGATCTCTTCTTCTCTCCTCGAGCAGAGCCTTCCCCCGGGCGCTAGCCTGACCCTCAGGGACATGGGGGCAGTTTGTCATAGACACTTGGTAGAGGGCTGGCCTGGTTTCTCTTCAGCGACCATTTGAAGTCCCTCCTCAGGCGTGGCCCCCTTCTGCCTCTCCCCACTTCTTCCAGCTCTCCAGGTGCAGGAACCCTCAGGGTTCCGGTTTCCCCCCCTCAGCCCTCGTCTCTGCCGTGCGCTTCTCCCCAGCACCGTCCAGGCTGACTGACTTCCCCTGCTGAGTCTCCCCAGTCTTCCCCAGCTCCTTTCTCATGACCCAGAGCCTGCCCCGACTGCAGTGCCAGCCGCCTGGCTCTCCTCAGGAGATGCTCTCAGGCCTGGCTGCAGGGAACCCCACTTCCCAGGTCCTCCTGCTCTGATGTGGTGACTCCTGCAGCTCGGGGGCAGCTTGTCTCTGCCTTCCCTGACACCCCCAGACTAGGTGCGCCTGTGTCAGCCATGCCTCAAGGACTTCTCAGAGGTGCCTCTCGGCGCCTTTGGGAATGTCACGTTTTTACAGCGTTGGCACCAGTCGTTGGGCCTCTTAAGCTGTGGTACCGCGGCCGGCTGCCTGTCCTCACTCAGGCAGGTACCTGTCACGACCCCCGTCATGGAGGAGATGCACTGGCAGTAACTCTTGGCCCAGGGCCCAGAACGCAGCCGTCTTAAACAGGACGTTTCCTGTGAGGGACCATCCAATGCCGGTTCTCCAGCCCTCTCAGAACTGTCTTTTTGGGAGTGCAGTGTCCTGAGCTGCCCTGCAGGGAGCGCTGTCCTTCCGTTGTCACCTCCGGAGCCAGGCAGCTGTGCTCTTTTTGACTCAGTTGACTTGTGATTTGGTTCTGTTGTGCAGTCTGGCCCTTGGCCATGGAAGGTGTCCCTGATTTTGTGTAGCTAGTTCTGACCCTTTGGTTCTTTCCTGCTGGTCCTCCCAGCATCTGTCCATCTGGAGAGGAGAGCACGGCTTGTCACCTGGCTTACCCCTCTCCCATCGCTCTCCCAGCTCTGCTCCTTGAACAATCCAGCAGAGACCTCTGGTATGTGAATGGTTAGAATTAGGGTAAGCTGAGAGGGAAGGATTGACTCCTTCATAGGTGGAGCCCAATGATTCATTTCTTCGCTCTTATTTATTTACTTCTATTTACTTATTCTTTGGCTTTTGAGTCACACTCCAGGGATGCTCAGGGGGCTACTCCTGGCTCTGCAGTCAGGAATTTCTCCTGGCATTGCTCAGGGGACCATATGGGATGCCGGGGATCAAACCTGGTTTGGCGCGTGTGAGGCAGATGCCCTCTGCTCTGTGTTATTGCCCGGGTCTCCAGCACCCAGTGATTCTGACTCCTGCCATGTGCTGTCGTGGAGTCCTGTGGACAGTCTCTAGCTTGAAATCTTATTGTAAGCAAAAGTGCATCCGGTTTCTGCTTTCCACATGGTTTAGGTGCTAGAGCACTGCAAGAGAGTTGAGCATCTTGTAAACAAAAGTGCATCCGGTTTCTGCTTTCCACATTGTCGGGCGCTCCGCTGGGGTCCCGACAGTGCCGGGAAGCGAAGTTCCCTTCTACCTCCGAAGCCGGCGAGGAATGGATGAACACTCAGGAATCCGATGCAGTTTTAAAAGGCTTTACTTATCACAGGTTCAGGCATACAAATCAGCAAAAGGAAAAACCCGATGCTTAGGATTCCAGGCTAGAACCCCAGCCACGTGTAGGCCAAGATGGCGACCACCACGTGTAAAGGCTTTGGGAAAGGAGAAGAAAAACTTCCAAGCAGGGCGAACCACTCACAGCGAGCCACAGCCCCCAAGGAAGCACGTGAGAGTGAAAACCGGCTAGTTTATATCCCTGCAACTCAGACCTTCCTCCCATTGTTATGGAAAGCAGGGAGTGTTAAATGTCCTTAGATAATCCCTCCCTGCACCTCACCTAGGCCCTTTAGTATGCTAATGCAGCGGCCCTTAAAGGAGTCCTGCAACACCACATGGTTTAGGTGCTGGAGCACTGCAAGAGAGTTGAGCATCTTGTAAGCAAAAGTGCATCCGGTTTCTGCTTTCCACATGGTTTAGGTGCTGGAGCACTGCAAGAGAGTTGACATAACATATTGATTAGTTGGTACAAATCGTAATCCCTGAGTTTCCTGTTCATTTAGCCGGGATCTGCAGTAGGGTAGGTTGTGAACAAGAGACCAGGGAAATAAAGTGTTACCTGACCAGCTTCACCAGAAAGGGCATCTACTGTGCGCCTGGGAAAGGCTGTTCTCTTTTTCTCGTGAAGGCTGTATTTGGGGATAGAGTTTTCCTGGGGTGAGGGGTGTGAGGGTGCTCTGTATTGGAGAGAGGTGGGGGCACCCAGATATTCATGGTGTCCTTAGACCTATGAAACAAATCGAGGAGTGAACACCCTGGGATGTGAGGCGGGGGGCACTCTGGGAGCCAGGGACGAGGCTGGTGAGAGCCAAGCTTTGCAGTCACGATGTTGTTGGAATCCTGGTGTTGCCATCACTGCTGTTTGCTCTTGGACAAGTTACTAACTTCGTGTGCCGCCTGCTCCTTCTCAGTCAGACAGGAGTAATGGCATTGGCTTCACAGGGTTTTTATAGGGATTAGATGAGCAAGTGCAAGTCAGTTGATCATCCTGTTGGATGGCGCAGATGAATCCCGTGCCCACAGCAAGCCATGTCGTTCTCACCCAGGAAGCAACCCTCTATCAAATGTACCGAGTAAATGAAGCGGAACTGTAGAGACTTAGATTTCAGCCTTTTCAATTTCTCTCTGCAGCCATTTAAATCAGCTACTGTTGAGAGGTTAAGATTTAATGATTCTTACAATGCTTTAGTGCTGTGCAACACAGTGGTTTGGGTCTGGTGTTTTCATTGTCCCTGGTGTTTGTAACACACTATTTCGTTATACTAGAGTGGTACTGAAGTCGGCATGTAAGTTGCACTCCTTCAATAAAAACAAAACCAAAAGAAGTAAAGGACAGTGGCAGAAAGGGTGTCTTTAAAAGAACTAGTTTTGGGCCAGAGTGATAGTCCAGCGGGTAGGGCGTTTGCCTTGCACGCGGCCGGCCTGTGCCGGCCCGGGTTTGATCTCCAGCACCCCATATGGTCCCCGAGCACCGCCAGGAGTAATTCCTGAACGCAGAACCAGGGGAAACCCCTGAGCATTGCAGATGTGACCCAAAAAGCAAAAAAAAAAAATAATAATAATAAAAGAACTAGTTTCCTTTGTTTTGTAAGGTCGTTAATCATAGTATCTTGGAAAAAAAAGTCATCTGTACTTTCAGTGGAGAAATCACATAATCCATGATCTATACTTTATTTTTTGGAGGGCTTGTTTATGGCAGAAAATTTCAGGAAATACTTATAGTGGCTGTGTGCTTTTATGGTTTTTGTTTTCATGTTGTAATTTTTCTAGACTTCGAATACTATTGACAGAAGCATATGTTTTATTTTCTGTAGGTTATTTTATTACTTGGTGTTTTAGCTCATCTCTGTTTTAGTCTTACAAGATTAATTAGTTGTCTTGGTGGATGAAAACTGTTCTTGAACTTTTTGTGACTTTTTTTAGTTTAAAAGGTTGCTGTACAATTTTATATTAAGTGTTTTACTGTACATATAATTATCTTAAGAGTTATTTTCAGGCCATTCTTGTGCAGTGTTGAACATCTTTCCGGTACTCAAAAAATAATTGCTTAGATATGTTCGTTAACAATTATTTCTAAGTGCTTTTGAATAGCATACAATATAAAAGGAAATCTACTTTATGACTTTTAGATAGGAAACAGTCTTTAAACACTTAGATTCTTACTTAAATCACCATTTCTGCACATGAAAACTTTAGAAACATAGTCTTCTATGTCTCTGGCCATGGTTTTTCCAGAAAACTTACTGCTGGCAGCCTCAGATAACAAATATTCTTTGCTTTACTTTGAAGCCGGAGAGAAGAAAGTAATAAATAGGAAAAAGTAAAAGTGCTATCAATGCAATTTCTTGCTGACACGGAGAGACATTTGGTAGACCAGTTGTCCCTCTGTTTAAATCATGCAATCTGGCCCTTCTCTACCTTTTTATTCATTGGTTCTGCTCTCATGTGCTCACCATCCTTTCTTATCGAGACTGACTCCCCTGATTCTTGTCAGTGAGCCCCCCACCCTCGAGTCTCACTTGTTTTTCAGCCAGCAGTGACTCGAGAAGGTCAGCGTTTGATCTCCATTTCTCCTCATCACAGTGGCAGTGGTGGGGGTGTGGGGAACAGACAGAGACAGCTCCTCTGCTGCGCGGGACACTCTATTGATTAAGCATCTGCGATGTAATACATCCTGGCTTCCAGTACACCCACTTTTGCTACTCCTGAAAACCTCATTATAAGTCAAAACATTTATTATCAGGTTTTTAATGTGACATCCCTTTGCCAGCCCCTTCTCTGGCGTATGTGTTTTGTTAAATTTTGCATTATTCTGACTAATTTGCAGTCGTGGTGTTTGAATTCCATTTTCGTTTGTCAGTCATCTCTTATAATAGCCTTCCAAATTATTATTTTTCTGCTATGTGCAAGAATTGTTCTTTTTTTTTTGTATGTGAGGAATTTTCAGATTCCATAATGTTTGAATTTTTAACAGTGAGCATGTATTACACTTGAATATGTGAGCAGAAAAATTAATAAAGACTGTAGGGAATAATATCGTGATGTATATAAAGATTTAACCATAAGGACATGTACTAAAGTGTTGTTTATAATAGCAAAAAAAAAATCTGAAACCTTAAATAGCCAATAATGGAAAAATGATTGAATAAGTGATTTATGACCGTGCAGTGAAAGATTTTACAGTTATTAAAAATTGTGCTGCAGACCTCTATTTATTAATTTGGAAAAATGTTTGTGATATATAGAAGAAGGAGAACAGGTATCAAAATAATATGTATCATGTATAATTGCATTTTTTTCTGGTTAAAAAAATAAAATGGTTGACAGTATCAGAAACTCTCCCATAAGAAAAATAGCTAGGTGCTAAATAAATTGCAATTGCATATTGAATATATCTTTCTAAAAATTTAATGTATCTTTTAAGCTTTTATTTTGAATAATCTTAACTTACAGGAAAGTTGCAAAAGTAGTACACAAACTTCCTATTTGTTCTTTATTCAGATTACTCCTTATAAATTTAACCCTTTTCATCTTTTCTGCCTTAGGCTATCTGTATTTCTGTATATGGCATATTTTATGGTTAATATAAACCATATTATATTACCATATTATAAACCATATTATATTATCACAGACATGGGGCAGAGCTGCTACTTGCTCTCCCTGTGCCCAGCCACTCACGAGGCGCCCAGGAGGGGATGGCGGGTTCTAGCCCTGGCCCGCCACCCCAGCAGAGCCTTGCAGCAAGCCAGACGACCCCCCACTCCATGAGGGCCTCCATTTTCCACATCCGGACTTCTCTCTCATCAGAACTCCACCCAGCAGACCAGTCTATCACAGCCCCTGCTTGCGTGGCCGTGCGGTTCATCAATAAATGCTGGACTTAGAGATGCCTACAAGAGTATGCTACCTGCACGGCAGAGCCTGGCAAGCTACCAGTGTTGTATTTGATATGCCATATACCAGTAACAATTATAGACCTCATTCTGGAATGGATTGAGGCTCTTTATGTTCCTGGAGCAAGCAGATGCCCTTGGGCTCTACTAGCATGAGACATATGGAGATGTTACTGGGGCCCGCTCGAGCAAATCGATGATGAACGGGAAGACAGTGATACAGTGATGGTTAATATATGTGTAAATTTTATGGTTAACGTATGTATATTTTATGAATTACTTGGAACCCAGATGCATTGATACAATATTATAATGACTATCTCTGAAAAACAAGGATATTCCTTTTTGTTTTATTGTGGTGCCCGTTCCCAGTTGTCCTCAGGGACCACCAGACCAGCACTGGGCTTGGTGGCGATTGTGGTGCCTGTACTGAATTCCTGTTGCAGGCTGCTTGAACCCTAGCCCATTGGGGACGGGGACTTTCTTTTCTTTTTCAGGAATGTTTATTGAGACACCATGATGTACAAACTTGTTCATAATAGACTTGTTTCAGGCATACAACATTCTAACACCAATCCCACCACTAATGTCCTCAGGTCCCCTCATACCCCTTGCCCCCCCCCCCCCCATCTCCTTGCCAGGCATAGAGCAAATTGGGTTCATGATGCTTGGTCCAATAAAATGTAAAGAAATGGTGAATAGAATTATCAGTGAAAGTCGCTGGATTATGATGGAATGGTGAATAGAATTATCAGCAAAACATCAGTGGAAGTTGCTGGATTATGATGGAATGGTGAATAGAATTATCAGCAAAACATCAGTGAAAGTCGCTGGATTATGATGATGAATTGCAGTATGTTTTTAATCTTTGTTAATCTAGTAGAGGACAGCCATACGCACCATTAGTGAGTGCCACACTCACTGCCACGTGACGGGGTATTTCTCCTGTCCTTTAAAGATGCTCTTTTAATGCTTCTTGCAAATCTGGTTTCAAGCCTATAAATTCCCTAAGCTGTTGCGTGTCCATGAAGGTCTGTACAGTTTCTTCAAATCGGAATGAGAATCTAGCTGGATAGCGTATTCTTTTGAGGTGTTCATTTCGTTGAGATCCTTCCATAATCTCCGGGTTTGCAGAGTCTCACGTGCTAGCTCTGCTGTATGTCTAATGGACTTCCTTTTGAATATTACTTCCTGTTTTGACCTTGCTGTGTTCAGTATTCCTTTATCTTTGAGTTTAGCCATTTTAAATATAATGTGTCTTGGACTTTTCCTTGCTGGGTCTACTCAGTGGGATACTTCTGCTCTCTTGAATCTCAGTGCCTGTAATTCTCAGTTTGGGGAAGTTCTTATCAATGATTTCTTTTATGTTTTTATGACATTTGCCTTCCTGTTCTTCAGGCCTCCAGTGATTCTTTAATTTTCTTTTTGCACTCATCCCACAGTTCTCTGGTGTGCTGTGCATTTCATTTTAGGATTTTTGCTCCTCCTGTTAATTTCTGGTGGCTCCCTCCTTATTTTGAGCTCCTTGATCTTTTGCTCGGCTTCTGTTCATGTTCTCCCCTAGTCTGCCTCTATGGCAGGTCCTTTATCTCTTCTCCCTCCCTCCCTCCCTCTCTCCCTCCCTCTCTCCCTCCCTCTCTCTCTCTCTCTCTCTCTCTCTCTCTCTCTCTCTCCCCCTCCTCTTACACTTTGTGGATTGCAATACATACATTTAGAGGTTATCATGTGTATCTTTTTGCTTGTATTCAATGCTCAGTTCTTGGCTGGTATTATCATTTTTAACGATTATTAGCACACTGTCCCTTCTATGTCTTACCCAACCTCTGACTCCCACATGTTTGACATGTTTGTGGTATACCAGGTTTTGAGATATTGCCATGGGGATTGGGCTGTGTCCAGCTGTGGAGTCGGACCTTGAGGAAGACTGTGGTTGTGTTGTGCGAGGTTTTCCGGCCTCTGAGAATCTGTGGGAGGGGGCAGGCGATGTGTTCTCAATGTTTTTAATTTGTTTTTATTTTAATTGGGGGGCAGCATTTTTATTCAAATATTATTTATTTAATTTTTTTTTCTTTTTGGGGTCACACCCGGCAATGCTCAGGGGTTACTCCTGGCTCTTTGCTCAGGAATTTCTCCCTGGCGGTGCTCGGGGAACCATATAGGATGCCGGGGATCGAACTCGGGCTGGCACAGGCCGGCTGCGTGCAAGGCAAACGCCCTACCCACTGGGCTATCACTCCAGCCCCTAAAATTTTTTCTTTAATTGATGATCTGACATAGAAAAAGACTGGGCCCCCTGGGATGAACCCAGAGCCACGGCAGAGCCTGGCAAGCTACTGTGGTGTATTTGATATGGCAAAAACAGCAACAATAATGAACGTCATACATCTACACAATGGAATACTATGCAGCTGTTAGGAAAAATGAAGTTATGAAATTTGCCTATAAATGGATGTACATGGAGAAGATCATGTTGAGTGAAATTAGCCAGAAGGAGAGAGACAGATACAGAATGACTGCATTTATTTGCATGACATAAATATATATGTATACAGTATGATACTAATATCCAAGGTCAAGTGAAACATGACCTTGGAGGTTTTGTCAAAGGTGGAAATCATCACAAACGTGTGGGAGTCAGAGGCTAGGTAAGACAGAAAATGGAACAGTGTGCTAACAATTGTCGAAAGTACTAATACCAACCTAGAACTGAGCATTAAATACAGGCAAAAGGATACACATGACAACCCTTTAATGTATGTTCTGTAATCCATAGTCTGGAGGGGAAGGAAAAAGAGAAAGAGAGAGAAAGGGAAAGAAATAAAGAACCTGCCATGGAGGAGGGCTGGGGGAGGGGAGGGAACTGGGGACGTTGGTGGTGGGAGATGGGCACTGGTGGCGGGATGGGTGCTGGAACACTGTATGACCAAAACCCAAACATGAACTTTTTAATTGTATATCTTTGTAATTGTATATCTCACGGTGGTATAATAAAATACTTATTAAAAAAAAATAATGAGCCTCATTCCCAACAAATGGAGACGTTCATTACCGGCGCCCACTTGAGCAAATCGATAAACAATGGGAAGACAAGTGACAATAAGTCACAGTGAGCTACACTGTGACAAGATTGCTCATGATGGGGCCGGAGCAATAGCCCAGCGGGTAGGGCGTTTGCCTTGCACGCGGCCGGCTTGTGCCGGCCCGGGTTCCATTCCGGCACCCATATGGTCCCCCGAGCACCGCCAGGAGTAATTCCTGAGTGCAGAGCCAGGAGTAACCCCTGAGCGTCGCCGGGTGTGACCCAAAAAAAGCAAAAAAAAAAAAAAAAGATTGCTCATGATGGGTTTCAGTTATCCAATCAACACGCATCGCTTCACCAGTGCCCACTTCCCGGCATCCGTGTGAGGGCAGGGCTTCAGTTGTTTCATGAGAAGAGCTTCTGTCCGCTGTCAGAGGGTAAGTTCACTGCACCAGCCACCAGGCTTCTGCTTCCCGGGCAAGTGGCCCCCTCCACTTTGCTCCCACCAGCCCCTCCCCCGTCCTCTGGCGACCACCCTGCTTTTCCCAGAGTCTGATTTTTTTTTTTTTTTAGTTTTTTTTCTTTGTTACTGTGTTGCACATTTGCGTAAAAACATCTGGTAATTGTATTTCACTCTCTGATTTATTTCACGGAGTATAACCAGTGACATTCTAAGATTCTGTCTTCTTTACTGCAAAGATCACAGTTCCATCTTTTTTTAATAGCTAAGAAGTATTTCAGTTGAGTATGTACACTACAGCTTCTTTGCCCACTCATCTCTGTGTGGGCGAATAATTATTTGTCTCCGTGTCTTGGCTATTATAAATCTGCTCTGAACATAGGGGAACATAGAGCTTTTCAAATTAGTGTTTTCATATCCATCAGATAAATACCTGTGTATTGCTGGGTCATATGGTATTTCCGCGTTCTGTGGAAGAAAATGCTATAATGAAATCTCAAAATTCGTCTAAATTAGCATTCTTGAATTTTTTAGATCAAGATTTCTTTGTCACTAGTTCTTGCAAAACAATTTTTTTCTTTTCAGATTTAGTAACTGAAATAATAGTTTTCTGTCCAAGCATCATTCCAAACAAAAAAGAATATCCATTGTGACTGCCTTGAGTCTCTGTATCATGTACCATTTTTACAGTCAGTCTCCTGGGCTGTGGAGCTAAGATGACTTTCTCCAGGCGCAGTTAGGCTTACGGGGCAGAGTCACCGGAACGACACCCCAGATCAGGTCCAAATCACCGTTATTAGGAATCTGTGAAAAATTCCATCTTTTCCTCGTAACCTTCTTGGGCACCGTGACTTGGCGGCGACAAACTCTGAACCTTTCCAAAGTCTTGTTAGAGAATTCGTCTTGCTTGGGGTTTGCTTTTCCTTCTGAACTTCAAGTCAAGTTCAGGCTTCCTGGAACCATGAAGACAAGTTTTGTTCATGCTGGTTTGTGGTTTGAAGAACTATATTCAGTTGATCCTTGAACACCACACGGGCGAGGGAGGAGTTCCAATTGTACCCCACAATCCAGAGTCTAACTTTTGGCTCCCTTCAACTGCTGATGTCCTTGCTGTCACCTCAAAAAATGAAGCACTAAAAAAAAAAAAAAAAAAAAAAGAAAAAACACGGCCGACCTGGGTTCAATCCCGGCATCCCATATGGTCCCCCGAGCACCGCCAAGAGTAACTCCTGAGTGCAGAGCCAGGAGTAACCCCTGAGCATCGCTGGCTGTGACCCAAAAAGAAAAAAAAAAGAAGCACTGATGAGCACATATTCTGATTGCAAATGACTAATACTCTGTATTCTGATCAGAAAGAAAGATGGAGAAAAGGAAACCTTAAGAAAGATCGTTATCCTCAGCAGACTTGGTGTGGTGGGGGGGCACGCGTGAGGAGAAGGGATTGGAAACAAAATTCCTTCTCATGTGGCCCCACCCAGTGGAGACTCAAGTTGTTCAAGGAACGTGTGTGTGTGTGTGTGTGTGTGTGTGTGTGTGTCTTTTAAACCATGCTGCAGCCTTCCCATGTTCTGTGGAGCCGGAAAGCCACCTGCACGTTGGGTTCAGGGTCAGTTGGTTCGGGGCTGTGTCTCCCAGCTCCCCAGCAGCTGGTTTCAGACATACACATTTAACACGCCCGCACAGGCACAATACAGTCAGACGCAGACACATGCCCGGGCAGAGTGTGGGACAAGCTGTTACGTCTTTATTGTCATCAGCAGAGCTCTCGGAAGGGCTTTATATTCCAAGGGAACTCGCTATGGATGAATAAAGGATTCCCAAGGACCCTTTGCATCTTCTCAAAGCTCTGCTTTTTTCTTGGGCATCTCCCGTTTTCCCCCCTCCCCTTCGTTTTCAGTCGTGCTCCCCATCGGCAGGCAAGGTGATATTTCCCCCTCCCCTGTCCTTAGCCATCATGAGGTAGAAATGACCAGTAATTTGCATGTCGTTACTGACTGCGTGATGCTGAAACTGGGCTCCCAGTTCTGTGATGGCGAGCGAAGCATTCCTTGTAACAGGATGTGAACTGCAGCAGAATGCTCCAGGCGGTATTAAATTGGGGGTGATTTTAGAAAGTGACAAATGTTTTATGTTTCCTAAATCTGAGATGGGCTCTACCGGCTCTAAACTGCTGCCAAGTTATGTTATCACTTGCCTCTTTGTGACGGCCTCAATTATTTCTTCCTCAGCCCTGTATGATGAGATTCGTCAGTTTCGCAAGGCCTGCGGGGAGGCTCATCTCAAAACCATCCTAGCAACAGGAGAACTTGGATGTCTCACTAATGTCTATAAAGCCAGTATGATAGCCATGATGGCAGGTAAGTGCATCGTAACGGCAGTGACGGGGTCTGTTGAACTGTCGCTGCCGTGTTTAGGGAGCAAGTGCATAAAAGCACCCTGCTCTTCTCTGAACAGTGCTCTTATCCCCTCAGATTCTCTCGGCGGGCGGGGGTCTGCTGTCCTGCGAGCGCAGGTCCAGTGTGAAGTGGTCACAAGCGCTTGGTGTTCTGATCCCTGTGTCTTGGAGGTGGTTGTTTTGTAGGTGCACTACCGCGGGGAGGCAGCAGGTGGCGCTCTTGGTAGTGAATTGCCGCCCTTGTGAGCCGGGAAGATGATTCTTTCGTCACCATATGTTCGCCCGGAATTTCTTTTACTCTGGCTTATTTCCTTCTGTGAATTTAAACGCAGGATTTTGCTCAGAGACACTCGGGTTTGCATCTGGGCCGTCCAGGGCAGCCTGTGCTTTTTGCCTCTGTAAAGCGTCGCACGTGGGTGCATGCATGCCCACCTGCGCAGGTTTCCCGCGAGTACGTGCAGGTTGCAGGCGTGAGGCTGGGCCCTGCTGGCTCCCCCACCCCGCCCTGCACCCGTCCTGCGTGCTGACCCCCTTCCCCGGCACACGCTTTTCCTCCTCCCGCTCCTAGGCCGCATGCATCATTCCAGCCGGCTCCTCGCCGCCTCTCCGTCTCAACTGTTGCCCCCTTCCAATCTGTTCTTCAGACTGTTGCCAGAACCATCGCTGACAAATGCTGATTTCAAAGCCCTGCTGCTTGCTTAAAGTCCTTCCGCCGGGCCACTTCCCTTCATGGTAATAAAAACAACACATTGGTTCTCCCCAGTGGGTTTTTTCCCAGCCCCTGCCTGGCCTTGTCGGTCTCGGGTCCCTTCACTCCAGGTGCTCCCATGCCTGGAGCTGTGGCACATCTCTGAGGCTGCTGCTGGCCAGTCAGTCCTGACCAGTCCTCATCCACGCAGTGGACTCTGCCCGGACATAACCCCGATAACATGGGTGTCCATCTTTTGGAGACTCTTCCCCAAAGCGGCCTCCTCACCAGCCCTGGTTTCTCCTCCATGTGACCCCGTGGCACCCTGTGAGAATCGTGTCACGTGATTATCACAGAATCCCGTGTTGGGTGTTGATTGAGGACACCAAGAGGATGATGGGTGCTGGGTGACGGACTTGTCAGGGCTTACTCTGGCGCTGGAGATGTCGGTCCTGGGTCTTCATATTCTTGTACCTTTGGGCTTGTGTTTTGGTCACACCTGGCAGTACTCAGGAATCCAGGAATCACTCCTGTCTCTGCTCTCGGGAGCACTCACGGTGGCTCAGGGACCACGTGGGGAGCAGGGACTCGAGCTCAGGGCTGCCTTGTGCAAGGCAAGTGCTCTGCCACCGTGCTCTATCTTCAGCCCTTTCTGTGACCTTTTGTTTCTTTGGTGGTTGGGGGTTCCCAAGAACAGTGCCTAGGGCGCCCAGGGGCCTCTCTCCTTCTGTTCAGTTTGTGGGTTCCAGGATGCCTTGCTGTTTGGGTCTTGCAAGACTGGGGTTCACCGAAGAGACTCCGGAAGACCTGAGGACCTCCAGGCTGCACCTAGTGTCGGGGTCCAACCTGGGGTCAGCCATCTGCAAGGCAAGCAGCTTCCCCCGTAGTGCAGAGCCTGCCCGTGCTCCCATTTTGGGGTGCTCTGTCAGCCCCGCTTCGTTTCCCAAAACTCTGAAAAGCATGAGCCAGGCAGAGAGGAGGCCCTGCTCCGGCCCCTGTGGCTGTGTCCAGAAGCTTTGCTTGTCGATTGTCTCATGTAGACCAAAATCTCTGAAAACTTCGGTACAAAAGCAACTTGAGCGTGGTGGTTACAAAGCTATTCATGATGCATTTCTTGCAGGCATCCAGTGTTCCAACACCAATCCCAGCACCAGCGTGACCTTCCTTTCACATGCTGCATCCAGCCACTCCTCAAGCCTGCCCCCTTAGCAGGCCCCAAATAATTTAGTTGATACAGTTTGTTACCACTAAATGGAACGATGGAGGACTTCCGTAAAAGAAAATGTGTGAATATTGTTGTGTCTCAGTCGGGAGTTAAGTCCTCACCTGAGGGTTTGCTGAGCTATCGTTGCTAGTTGAGCTTTCTGAGGTAATGCTTTTTGTTAGTTGAGCTTGTTCGGCTTCTGTGACTCTCTCCAATCTAATTTCATGCGCTTCTTCTGGGATTGTATTATTGTAGATTATGGAGATCTTGAGGCCACAGATGCAGCCGCCGCTCCAGAAAATCCAGCATATTTACTGGGCAGCGGCGCATGGTGGGATGTGGGTGCGTAGTTGTCCACGGCTTCTGGAAGGGGCGAGGGGTGAGGAGGCCTGTCTGCCCCCACTCCCCAGAAGACCCCAGAGTTCTCAGCCGAAATGTGCCTGAAATTTTTGGCATTCGGTGTCTCTGAAAAGCTCAGTCGTGAAGCTGTGGAGTCTGGCCATTGGCGTGGCAGTAGCTGTTGGGTGTGAGTGCGGCTCTGGGGCTGCAGCAAGGGCACCCTGAGTGTTCAGCAGGAGACTGATCTATCTGGATTTTTGAGACTAGTTGGTTACTTTTGATGTTTAATCATGAGTCTCTAAAGCTGGGTCGGTAGGTGAGCTGACATGCGGCATTGTGGGATGTGGGCGAAACAGAGACTTTTCCTTGTTTTTTTGTTTTGTTTTGGGGGCTACGCCCACAGTGCTCAGGGCTTGCTCCTGGCTCTGTGCTCAGGAATCGTTCCCGGCAGACCGAGGGGACCACACGTAGTACTGGGGATCGAACCTGGGCCAGCCACATGCCAGGCAAATCCTCACCTGCTGCTATCTCTCCCGGCCCCTGTATCTGTGAAGTATTTTCATGTTTGTCTTCCACCTAAGTTAGGAGTTTTTCCTGACCATGATGTCATTTCTGTTTAACAGTCATTTGCCTTTTAAGGAATTAACAAAAAGACAAACTAGTGAAAACAGTTATTTTTGTTTTCTTTGCATATATTGTTCCTGTTTCAGTCCCTTCTCTGAGTCTGCTGGTGATTCGCCCTCTCAGGCCACTCAGATGGACGGTGGCGTCCGTCACTTCACTCATGTTTCAGAGTTTGACGAGGCTGTGTTCGGAGTAGACCGTTTTATTTTAGCACTTCGTACCATTTCTTGATTTACTTTTTCCTATCTTCCTCTAGGTTTTGTTTCTTCTTTCTCTGGTGGTTAGTCATATATATATTACGGTTGGTCACAAATATATCTATATATCTCTTTCAACATATATTGTAGTTATATATAAATAAATAGATAAAATATATTTTTACATTGCTTTTTACTAATTTGACCATATTGTACCTGCCTGTGGTTTGTTGAACTTATTGGTCTGTAGGTTGATGGTTTCTACCCAACTTAAGGCATTAAAGAATCATCTTTTCTATTTTTTCCTGTAGTTCTATTTTTATTTTATTTATTTATTTATTTTCTTTTTTATTGAAACACTGTGATTTACAAAGTAAAAATGTTTTCATAATACTGTTGATAGAAAGATTCATACTTCAACACCACTCTCACCACCAGTGTGTTCCCACCACCAAAGACCCTCATTTCCCACCCACCCAATCCCCATTTACTGGGCAGCAAGCTCACATGGTGGGATGTGGGTATGTTGTTCTCCACGGCTTCTGGAACGGGGTAGGGAGTGAGGAGGCCTGTCTGCCCCCACTCCCAGAAGACCTCAGAGTTCTCAGCCTGCTCCCTCAGCTGGCACTGATTATATTGAGCTCTAAATCACACATGCATGGCAGTGTTATTGATGAATCCATTTTCTTCCCTATTGTTGGTTATAGGAGAATCTGGCCAAATTCTGTTCTTGAATTTACTTTCTGAGTTTCTAGAACGTGGTTGGTCCCCCACCAGTGTGATGTACCACACGGCCATGCGACGGGGGTGAGCCGGATGGCAGCTCTTCCCCATGTGTCTGAGTCTCTGCATCATGACTGATAGCCCTGAGGCAGTTCGTGGGTGGGTCTACCAGGCCTCCTGGATGGGACAGAGGAGGCAGGGAAGGGGGACCCCACCTTCATCTCCATGAATGCCCGGTGATTTTTGCCACTGAGAACTGCCTATCAGGGCTTAAAATCGGCTGCTCTGTTGTGTGGGGCTCTGGTGAGCCGGGCTTGAAATTGGCTTTTCTCTTGGGTGGGGCTCTGATGAGCTGTGGAGTCCCAACATTGAAAATGGCTGCGATTATGGTGAGCGAGGGTCCTCTGGCTGCTTCTGAGGCCCTACTGGGGTGGCTAGAATCATCTTTTCATGTCGCTTTTCCATCCCATTCTCTCGTCCCTTCTCAGACCATCCCTTGGGCCCCTTTTCTGTCTCATTTTATCTTCTGTGAGTCTTATCAAAACATATGCTTGTGTTCATCTTAAATTTATAACTTCTGCACATTCTTTTTTCCAACTTGTCATTTGTCTACTGAGAGTTCTCCTCCTTTGGCTCCTTGATCACTTGAATCCCGTTATTCATCGAGCGGGCGCCAGTAACATTTCCATTGGACCCTATCACATGCCAATGTAGCCCAATGGCATCTGGTTGATTCGGGAATATGAAGAGCCTCAAACCGTTTGTTCAATGTCTTGACAAAGAAGTCTGACCATCTTGTAGGTGGGCGGCCACGTGATCTTTTGACATCCCGTGGGATCCAGTCGGTAATGGGATGTATTTTTTGTCCTTAAACAAATTTGTAATGGCTGATAAAAATTGCATCTCTGTGACTCTGGATGATCTCGAGGTCTGGGCGTGAGCAGCCCTTTCCCAGGGCCAGAGAACAGTCGCCTTCTCCGTCTAGTTCTGTCCGGTGAGTGCAGCAGGACCGGTGTGACAGTGTTCGCTCTGGCTGCCGGGAATTCCTCCTTGCTTCTTTTGGCTTTTTGGGTCACGCCCTGAGATGCTCAGGCTTACTCCCAGCCTCTGCGCTCGGGAATCACGCCTGGCGGGCTCCCTCCTTGCTTTCGCTTCCCCATCATTCAACATCGGCTTCAGAGGAAGGCGGTTTATAATTTCCATTTGCCGTCTGTTTTGTCTCTTTGATAGCCACTTAGAGTCCTGCAGAAACAGCTCACTGGAGAGATCGAGAGTGGAGAGCGGTCACTGCTCTGGCCAGGCATTGTATATCCTTGTAAAGAATCCCTCTGGCCCAGCCAGGCCTGCCCACCTGGGGGGTCTGAAAAGGTGCTTCGGATCCAAGAACGAGGGGCAGAACAGGAAAGGAAGAAATGACAAGTGCAGATGGCCAGGGCCAAGTGTGGAGAGCTGCTCCCTCGGCCCAGATGTGCCGCAGCCTTTCAGCTTTGGACATAGGAAGCTCCGGTGGGGCCGAGGTCAGACCCTGAGGCTCCTGGCGGCTCCAAGGTCAGACCCTGAGGCTCCTGGCGGCTCCAAGGTCAGACCCTGAGGCTCCTGGTGGGGCTGAGATCAGAGCCTGAAGCTCTGGAAGGGTGGAGGTCAGACCCTGAGGCTACTGGCAGGGTCGAGATCAGACCCTGAGGCTCCTGAGGGGCCCCCGAGATCACTGGCAGTGTTGAGCTCAGACCCTCCAGGACTCAATGTTTGTTTGACCCACTCGGCCTTCGAGCGCTCTCCTGGGTCCTGAGAACAAAGTGTTCTGTGGCCCCCATCTTGAGGCGCCCAGGCATCTCCCTGGCTCTCTGCTCAGGGGTCACTCCTGGTGCTGCTTAGGGTACTGCGATGGCAGGGACCGAACTGGAACAGCTGCCTGAGAGGCAGTGGCTTCCCCCTATACTACTCTCCAGCCCAGGATGGAAATGTAGAGCATTGATCCTCGGGCAAGGAGATGGCACCCAAGGCCTCACTGTAGGGTAGGAGCAAGCTGAAGGAAGGCTCAGTGTATGGTACATGTTTACACATGGAGAATTTTGTTTGCTTCTCCCTGGCTGGGCTACTGGGGTAAAACAAACCAACGGAAAACCCAGGCAAAGCGTGTGGGCTCCATTCTGGTGGCGGAGGGCCTGGGGAGGGCACATCTGTTGGTGCTTGCGCTTCACTCCTGGCGGGCTCAGGGGCGCTCCGCAGAGCCTCGGATTGAGCCTGGTCACCTGTGCACAGGGCATGCACCCGCCTGCTGTGCTCTCTCCAGCCCTAGCCTCACTGTTTGTAAAATTACTTTCTTACGTAGTCCCTATAAAATCGTATGGAATTAAAAACAAAAGTGTCAACTAACTTACTCCTCAGTCCTGCTGCGATCTCCCCGACTCCAGCTTACCCACACAAGTTCACAGATTCGACACCAGCCCTGGAGGCCGCAGCTGGAGGCCGACTCCCCGGCCGTGACCCTTCTGCAGTCTGTGGGGCCCTTCTCGTCCCTGAGCCTTGCAGGTAGAGTCACCCTCCCATCTATACCACCATCGTCATGCACGTGGTTCTCATCTCCCTTTCTCCTTTTTGGTTTTCGTGGCCGGCTGGGTCCAGAGGCTACTCTCAGTGCTGTGTCCAGGGGCAGTGCTTTGGGACCATCAGTAGGAATCCGACTGGGGTCAGCTTATGCAGCGCGAGCGTCTTCCCCACCGTCCTGTCTCTGCCCTCTCTTTGCTAAAAGACATCAGTGGCTTCCGTGCCCACTTTACTCAGGACGATACTCACCACTTACCCCGTGGGCTGTACTGGCCCTTTTTCCACACAGATGACAGGATTCGGGGCGTAGGAACCTTCCACAAATTTTCACAGGTCGGAGAGTGACAAGTCAACCCCTAACACAAAGGAATGGGCTTCCTGTACTCTGGTTCTTTTATTTCCTGTAAAGACCTGACAAAGTTGGAGAAAAATACTTGGAGTCAAACCAGCGAACTTAAATTCAGGTACAAAAGATTGATTTTTTTCTCCTCTGAGTGATGTTGGATGGTCTTGTGGATAGGGGGAAAATCTAGTGGATATTAAATATTTTTATCTGCAAAAAGCATTTGGTAGTAAGGTTCTCAATGGGAGATTAATGGTCAAAATAAAGAATGAGGCATTAGGAGATAAATTTGCTTATGAGCAAGAGACAGAAACCCACAGTGGAAGGAAATACTTTCTAGATTGGAAAGGAGTGACATACAGCCGCAGCCAGGATTCAGTTTGGGGACCTATGGGTTTTTCACTTTATTTTTATTGGACTTTGTAATAAAAATACAGATCTTCAAACAGTCCAAGACAGAGTGAGTAATACTACAAGCATCAGTAATCAAAAGTTATTCTCGCTCATAAACTAAATGACTGATAATAAATACTGACACAAGACTACACAACGTACTGTAATATGATAAAACGGAGTCTGCGATTCTCCTGTGTTCTCTTTGCTTCTGCATGGGTGAATATTTTTTTATTTGCTTTCTAAAAAATATTTGCAGGTTTCTGGGCTGTATAAGGCAAATAAATGAAAAAATACTTTTGAAACTCAGAAAGATGTGTTAGCGGAGGGAAAAATTGGTTGAAGCGAGACACGGCTTCGATTGCCATCCCTGGGATAAAGAAATCAGGGTCCCGGCTGAGAAATCGCTCAGTGAAGGCCTCAGTGAAAAGCCTTCGAGGAGCGAGGGGAGGCGCGAGGGGGAGGCGTGGACCTTCTGGCCACTCTGCGGGGAGGCTTTAATGGAAGCACCTGCAGAAAGAGGCATTGTTCGCAGGGAGTGAAATCCAGTAGCGTGGAGCTTTTCCACGATGTTCGAGCACCTGAGCCTAATGGTGCCCTCCAAGCCCCTCAGATCCAATGACTGTCTCTGTGACGGCTGCCCCGGAATCCGGGTAGGCAGGAGGGAGGAGTTTTACTCTCCAGAGGCGCAGGTCCAGGTATCCTCTTTGTGGTGAAGGCGCCCAAAGCTCTTTCCCACGTTCTCCTCTGTGTTTCCTTGGTTTGTCTGTCGTCAGGTGGAGAGAAGTCCACGGCCTGTCAGCCAGGTGAGGACCGAATCCCTGGGAGCATCATAAAGATGCTCTCGCAGGCCAGGCGTGCTCTGTTTGGGCGAGAAAACTCTCAGATCAGCTCAAACGAGGAGTTTGCCCAGAGATGGGTGAAGTGGTAAGTCCACCTCGGTGAAGGCCCTGCCCTATTCTGCAGCTCAGAATTTCCCCCCCGTATTTCTTCTGTAAACTGGGAAAAGGAGCCGGAGAAGGTAGTGCAGTGGCCAGGGCGGACGCTTGTCCTGCATGTGGCTGACCCGAGTTCGGTCCCCGGCATCCAATGTAGTCTCTCAAGCACCGCCAGGAGTAACCCCCAAGCATCGCCGGGTATGACCCCCAAAACAAAATAAATAAATAAACTGGGGCATGTTTGGGTTTTGTTATTTGTTTGTTTTTTAGTTTTAGGGCCTCTCCAGCCGTCCTCGGGGCTTACTCCTGTCTCTGCTCAGGATCACTTCTGGCAGCTCAGGGACCATATGGGTTGCCAGGGATTAAGCTCGGGTCGACCGTGTGCAAGGCAAGTGCCCTACATGTTGTACTGTCTCTGGCCCCAGTGTTTCGTTTTTGATTTTTGTTTTTAACTAACTCCCCGGTGGGAGCTTCTCTGGTCTGCAGCCTGGGAGCCTCTGGATCCAGGCGCTTCCTGGCATTAGAGAGGAGCTTTTCCAGTCACTCTGCCTACTGACAAATCATTCAGGGAGAAACTTCAGATTCTAAGAGGGGCCGGGAGCCGCCCCAAAGCTACTCCCGGCAGTTTAAGGCACCTCCCTGCCTTACAGACAGCTGCTTGGGAACGCCGAGCGCCGTATTCCCATAGAAACAGTGCTCTGAGTTGACCTTGGCTCTGTGGGGGGCCAGCCCGAGCTTAGCACACAGAGCAGCTGGCATCGAGCCCCATGTCACTTCTTGTAGATTCTCATAGATCCCAACCAACACATATTGTGGTGCGTAGCTTGGTCTGGTCTGGTTTGGGGGCACACCTGGCAGTGCTCAGGGCTTTCTCCTGGCCGGCGGTAGGGACTTGGGGCTACCAGGTGGGGTGGCAGGAACAGAGCCCAGGTCGGCCGCATTCTGGCAAGCGCCCACTTAGGTCCCGGCCTCTTTGGCCCCACACGTTTCTTCACTCTTTACTGAGCACATGCGGTGCGGCTTCTTCCTCCTTTCTCCATAAATCAGGTCCCGGGTTTGAATAGGGACTTCCCCAGGCTTTGTTGGGGGTGGAAGGAATGCAGAAAAGGGAGAGACTGGTCGTGCTGGAAAGAAGATCATGGGCTGGGGGAAAGGGAGGGCGCCCCACCCCCCGCCCCTCTCTCTCAGGCCCAACGTTTGCTGGTACTTCAATGCCTACAGGACTTCTTCCAGTAAACTCACCTCCGGGTGCTAGAGAGAGAAGGGGAGCAGAAACGCCTCTGCCCTTCCCTGGAAGCGCCGACCTTGTGTCTGAGCAGACGAGGGATGACAGAGGGCGCCTTCTCCCAGAGTGCCCCGGGAGGCGGCCTGTTTTATGCAGGAGTGGTGAGTGGAGAGAACTAGCTGCAGGCCAGGAAGGAGCGGGGTCAGCTGGGGGCCTGGAGAGGTGGCCGGCTTCCCCAGAGGAGCTCGGCACTTCTGCGGTGCTCAGAAATTGCAGTTGGAAGCAGCAATTTCTTCTGACTGCCTGTTTCCAGCCCTCGAAATGAGCAGTCGGCGTCATTGGTGCTTCCGTTTGTTCACTCACTGGTTTATCCGAGGTCTGGTCAGGGCTGGGGCTAGATCAGTGAGCCACTGCCACCCCCGACACTGAGCCCGGGGTCACTGCTAGGCCTCACACTGGCTCGAGGGCAGCCCGGGATGAGGCAGGGCTGTCTAGGTGGTGACCGCCTGGGAGGCTCCATGCCCTGGAGCCGCAGGAGCGAGCGCCTTGGGGACGGAGGGCAGGCTGGGAGGTAGAAGGGGCGTTTGGCCGTGGCTGTGGGCTGTGCAGGCGAGGCAGGGACGGGGTAGCCTGAGGAGGGGGACATGCGGGCAGACAGCCCAAGTCTCTGCCTCCCTTCACGAGACCCCTGTTCATTGCACTCTCGGCTAATGCCCAGCGCCCCCAGGAGCTCCCCAACCTCTCCATACCTTGGCCCTTGTCACCCGCACGACCACACTTAAGGTTTTTCAGGAAATCACAATAAGGCTCCAAGCCCAAAGAAAGAGACTATTTTTCTGCAGAGAAACATATTTTTCCGCCAGACATGTCATGCAGCGCCCGAATGGAGAGAGCCCGGCCCATAAACATTCCGGGCGGGAAGGAAGTCCACGAAACGAGCTCTCCCGCCAGCGAGCAAGTGACCCGGGAAGCGGCGCTCAGGTGTGCTTTCTGTGGAAAATTCATCCCTGACAGGGGCGCTGAAACTCGGTTTCCGATGCTACAAAGCTGCTAAATTGGGCGGGGCCACAGGGAAAGCTCTGAAGAGTCCGTGAAACGGGAAGAACTTAGATCATCCGTGCCACACGGCGCCCGCAAAGGCTTTTTGTCGAGCGTTAGCTGCGATCACACTGGTTTGATATTAACATGCTAGTGAATAATTAAAGTCATCCTGTTTATTTTTTCATAAAAAGGAAAAGCAGATGAATCACCTTGGAGCAGCTGATGTTACCTAGAGCTGCTCCAGCAGGCGGGGAGCTTGCGGGCTGGGTCCGCAGACCGGCCGACTCGACAGTTCACGGGCCTGTTTTCCTCCTGCTCCGCTGGCTGTCCTCACTCATCACTGCTGTTGTTAGAGGCCTTTTAGAAACATTCAAATGAGGGGCCTTAGCTATAGCACAGGGAGGGACGGCACAAGCCTTGCGTGCGGCCAGCTTGGCTTCCATCCCCAGCACCCCACATGGTCTCTGTGTCCAGGAGTGATCCCTGGACACAGAGCCCAGACTAAGGTCCAAACGTTGCCTAGTAGCCGGTGGAGAGAAGTGACGTGAGCGTTGAAGTCTGTGTCTTCTTTGGCTCTTCCGACCTTGAGCAGCAGTGCCCAGGGGCTTACTCTCAGCTCAGTGGCGGGTGAGGGGACGTCACTTCCGGCGATGCCCAGGGGCCACACTGTTCATGGCATATCCTTTGATCTGCTTTCCGCCAACACCAGACCACGCTGTGGATGGGCGCTGGACCTCGTGCACTCACAGCACCTCGAGTCCACTGAGCTGTCCGGCGCCCCGGTGCAGTTGCCGCTTGACGGCCTCCCTGCCCTTTTGATTGTTGTCGATCAGCGATCTCGCACTTGGGGTGTGGGCTGGCTCCTGCACATGGCTGTGGTGCTCCAGGGGTCACCCTCAGCTCTGGGGGGCCCTGACGATCCCAGATGGCAGTGCCAGAGGGCGGCACTCAGCAAGCGTGTGGGGTGGTCCAGGGGTCAGACTCTCTGTCACACGCTAGACACTGCACTGAGGCAGGCCTGGCCCTCTCTCTCTCTTTTTTTTTTTTTAATTGTAGAACATTTCCCCCCACTTTATTTTAAGCACCGTGGCAACAAAGTTTGTTACAGGCCTGCGGTATTCCAACACTAGTCCCACCCACTGCACCTTCCCTCCGTCCTTTCCCCTCTTTTCCAGCTACCCCCCCAACCTGCCCCTTTAGCAGACCCCTAAAAATGTATTTGTGACGAAATGGCTAGTGGAATGTTCGTGAAAATCGTTGTACTTCACCAAGTCCTAGACTGAGGGTTTATTAAGCCTTGGTTGGAACCTGAACCTTCTCTGTTAATGTTGTCATTGATTGAACTTAGTTGGCTTCTACATTCCTAACCAATCTGGTGTGCTCCGGCTGCGATATTAGTTTGTAGCGTTTGGAGACGTCACTCCGGAGAATCCATAACATTTACCTGGAATGTGAACTTACATTGCAGGGGTGGGGGAGCAGGTAGGATGTGGGTGTGGCTGCCTTGCTTCCCCTATGGGCTGAGGGGGACCAGCCTTGCTTCCCCTATGGGCTGAGGGGGGACCAGCCTTGCTTCCCCTGCGGGCTGAGGGGGACCGGCCTTGCTTCCCCCTGCAGGCTGAGGGGGACCGGCCTTGCTTCCCCTGCTTGCTGAGGGGGACCGGCCTTGCTTCCCCTATGGGCTGAGGGAGGACCGGCCTTGCTTCCCCTATAGGCTGAGGGGGAACGGCCTTGCTTCCCCTGTGGGCTGAGGGGGACGGCCTTGCTTCCCCCTGCGAGCTGAGGGGAGACTGGCCTTGCTTCCCCTATGGGCTGAGGGGGACCGGCCTTGCTTCCCTATGGGCTGAGGGGGACCGGCCTTGCTTCCCCTGCGGGCTGAGGGGGGACCGGCCTTGGTTCCCTAAGGGCTGAGGGGGACTGGCCTTGCTTCCCTATGGGCTGAGGGGGACTGGCCTTGCTTCCCCTGCTTGCTGAGGGGGACCGGCCTTGCTTCCCCTGCTTGCTGAGGGGGACCGGCCTTGCTTCCCCTGCGAGCTGAGGGGAGACCGGCCTTGCTTCCCCTATGGGCTGAGGGGGGACCGGCCTTGCTTCCCCTGCGGGCTGAGGGGAGTCCGGCCTTGCTTCCCTATGGGCTGAGGGGGACCGGCCTTGCTTCCCCTGTGGGCTGAGGGGGACCGGCCTTGCTTTCCCCGCGGGCTGCTGTGCTGCCGTCATTGGTGTCCCTGGGCTCAGTGGAAGCTGCTCTCTGTCGCCTCCATCTCTCTGGCTCCATCGTCACTGCTCTCCATGTATCTGTCTCTAATGTGCTCATTGTTTTGTTTGTTTTGGGGCCACACCTGGAGATGCTCAGGACTTACTCCTGCCTCTGCGCTCAGGGATCTCTCCTGCAGTGCTCGGGGACTGTGTGGGTGCCGTGGATTGAACCCCAGTCGGCTTTGTGCAAGGCAGGTGTGCTATCACTCCAGCCGCTACGTGCTCCTTTGTAACAAGGATTCATAGGCAGTTCTTAGTCTGGCTGAATCAGGGACCCGCTGTCCACCAGGCACAACCTCTGCCGTGACTCTCTCCAAATGAAGAGGCATGCTCGCATACTAGGGCTTAGGTCTTTGACATGGGAATTTGGCGGCTGGGGCGGGATCCGTTCAACCACTACAGAAGGTGAACGTTCCATTCCTAAGAGAGCTGGAGCCTAAGGAAGGAGCGTTGGCGCTTTCGGTTCTTGCTCTAGGTGGCAGAGAAGTGGTGGGGCTTTTTTCTCCTCAAAGGTGAGCTGGTTCCTGCTAAGAGCCGCTGCCACTAGGGGGCAGTAGAGAGGATGCCAGTGGGAGGAGGAGCAGAGGGTGATCAGCGCAGGCTGGGACCTGGTTCCTTGGTGATCAGCGCAGGCTGGGACCTGGTTCCTTGGTGACTTGCCCACAAGCTCTCAGCCTTCGGACCACCCCCATTCTGCAGAAAGCCTGCACAGGCCAGTGGTAATGTAACGCTCAGAGGGACCCCTCCCAGCCGAGGTAATGATGCAGGAGGGAGGGGTTGTAATGGCCATCACTTGTTTCTGGCCTCTTGTTTCCTGAGGACACACAGTGGGCACAGTGCTGAGGAGAGCGTTCGTAGGACTGTCCGTTAGGCTCCGTTCAAGGTAAAAACATGCTTTTCTGGGCTCCTCTGGGACTTTGCAGCCAGGTTTATCTGAGAAGCATCTTCTGATTTCAATACAGCCTAAGTTTATTTACCAGCGTTAGGAGAGCCATCTATTTGTGGCTTAGTAAGCTGAGTATGAAGTGGGTGAATTTAATAATTAAGAGTTAAAAAAAGTTGCCGGCTTATCTGTGTCACCAACTCCAATTTTATTTTTTTTTTCCTTTTCCCAAATTTTATTACACTACTTTTAGACATACAATTGCAAGATGCTCATGTAGAGTTTTGGTTCTACAGTGTTCCAACACCCATCCCTCCACCCGAACCCATCTCCCATCACCAATGTCCCCACCTCCCTCCCTCCTCCCACACCTCAACTACTTGGCGAATTCTGTATGTCTTTTCTCTCCTCTCTATCTCTCCCTCCCGCCAAACTTTACTGCGCATAGTAGAATGCAGTGCATTAAAGGACATAACTATTTCCATTACTTTGATGGACTGCGTGGCGCAAGCCTGGGCTCAAACTGATTTTGCTCTGTTAATCTGGTCGTGAGGACAGACCAGATTATCCCAGGCGTCCGGACAGCGAAGGTGGTGGCTAGTGTGGTGGGCGAGTCTCATCCGGCTGCTTCTGGGACCCCCAGAGGTGATGGGCCCACTCCCAAAACCCATCTGTCCTCCTGGGAGCCCCATGGTCAGCTGAGCCTGGGGAAAGTGGAGTTCCAGGTTCCCCAGCCGTGTTTGAGACTGCATGCTATAGCTGGTCACACCAGGGCAGCCGCCAACTCCAATTTTAATATGTGCAGATGATTTAAATCTGAGCCTGCAATCAGCCATGCAGAGCACATGCAGAGGCAGAGGAAACTAGTAAGTGCTCAGGATTCCCCAGAGGCCGTCCTCAAAGGAGCAGGAATCACTTCCCCAGAGACAACGGAGTTAAGCAACGCACCTGCCCTAACTGCTTCCAACCTGCCCTGTTGCATTCCAAGATAGCTCTCCCATGCAGCAATGCGCCTAACGGTTGTCCTGTCTCTGAATCCTTAGTCAAAGATTGCTTTTAGACATAGCCGTTCTCAACTTTTGTTAGGGTACTGAATTAAAAAAAAGTATAGCAAGAAAGGACCCCCCCCCAAAGTATTTTTGATACAGAGAGACTGACCAGAGTCCTCTGTCGCCGTGGTGAGCACTGATTTATCACATGGCCTGTGTCTGTCCAGACTCCAAAGGATGTTCGCTCACTTACCCATGTCTCCTGGGCTCTCCGTTGCATTCTTTAAATGATGTGTCTTTCCATTTATTTTATTTTTTTATTACTTATTTATTAGAATTAGACTGGGGATTATCCAGTTTCTAGAAGCACTGGTTCTGGCGTGAAGCCATTGGAAGTAAAAGCCCTTTGCGACCCTTGGGGACTTGCCTTGTGACCCAACTCTTGGCTCATGACCTGTAGCTAAGGACATGAGCAAAGCCGATTCCGTCTCGCGCCATTGCTGTCTGCTCTAAGAGGACTCCAGCTTGGTTCTCTTCTGTGGATTCACCAGCCCTTTAAGACAGACTGACAGTGAAATCCCTAGGCCTCGCATGATGTAAATAGGAAATTGAGCCATGACCACCAGAAGGAGCCATTTATTACTCTTAAAAAACACTTTGTGGCCTGGGAATGTGGTTTGGAGGTAGAGCGCATGCCTGGCACGTATCAGGCCACGGACTCCGTCCCTCGCACGCCTTCCGCTCACACTGTTTGGCTCTCTCCCCCAACTCCCTATACAGATATGTATAAATCGTATATAAATATATATAAATCATATATATATATGATCTATGGGTGAGCAGCAGTTCCTGTGGTGGCCCAGTTCTGGGGTGTGCCTTTGGGAGTCTTTGGG
Source organism: Cryptotis parvus (assembly GCA_021461705.1). NCBI lineage: Eukaryota > Metazoa > Chordata > Mammalia > Eulipotyphla > Soricidae > Cryptotis > Cryptotis parvus. Next base: position 9,176 of record JAJIBD010010407.1, on the reverse strand, counting down.
AATTCAGCCTAGATTCTGTTTCTTCCGGACTTCACCCTTGTCAGAATTCCACCCAGCAGACCAGCCTATCACAGCCCGCAGGCCCTTGCGGCCGTGCGGTTCATCAATATATCTTGGATTTAGAGATGAGTATGCTACCTGCACCGCAGAGCCTGGCAAGCTACCCGTGTCGTATTTGATATGCCAAATACCAGTAACAATTATAGACCTCATTCCCATGACCTGATGGAATGGTTTGAGACTCTTTATGTCCTAGAGCAAGCAGGTGCCCTTGGGCTCTACTTGCATGAGACAGGACATATGGAGATATGGTGCTCGCTCGAGCAAATCGATGATGAACAGGAAGACAGTGATACAGTGATTTATTAGAATTAGAGACACTAGGGGCAGGGTGACCAGCTAGGAAGCAGATCACAGGCAGGGCAGCTCAGTTCCGTGAGTTAGTGAGGCGGCGGGAGCAACCTCTCTCTGACCAGCCTCATCTCTTTCAGCTCTGCTGGCCGAGAACCGAAACCTCAGCCATTCTCGCTCTGCTTCACACTGATCACAGCCCACCCCTTCCTGTCTGTCCTCTCAAGGACCTTGGACACGCTGAGCAGTGTCAGATGTCAGGGCAGCTTCACAGATGCGCATTGGAGTGGTCATTGTCTACAAATGCTTGTGGGAGAAGACCTGAACCTTCTGGAGCTCCTCCCTTCTGGAGCTCCTCCCTTCTGGAGCTCCTCCCTTCTGGAGCTCCTCCCAGCTCCCCTTAGCCTGGGGGAAGTTTTCTCCACCCATCCCTCCACTTCCAGGGTCAGGGCCTTCAGGGTCAGGGACCGCTTCCCGACCCTCCAGGCTGAGGTTGTGGCGACTTAAGATGCACATTGGGATCCTGAGGACCCTAAGGGGCTGTCTCTCACTGCTCTAAGTAGCAGAACTGATCCATGGAGTATTGGGCGCGGTTCAGACCCTTCTAAGACTTTATTCATTCAGCACTGAAGGCCCTTGTTGTTTTTCCTAATTTTTCCTTTTTTTAGAGCCACACGCAGCCATGCTCGGGGCTGTTCCCGGGTGGTCTGCACAGATCTGCACAGTCACGGGGAATCATATCCTTCAGGCTTTGACCCACCTCCCCACTCCCAGGGAGCATTTTTTATTTTTTAAAAATATTTTAGGGGCGGATCGATAGCCCAGCTATCGATAGGTAGGGCGTTGCCTTGCACGCGGCCGGCCCATGCCGACCTGGGTTCGATCCCCGGCATCCCATATGGTCCCCGAGCACCGCCAGAGTAATTCCTGAGTGCAGAGCCAGGAGAAACCCCTGAGCATTGCCGGGTGTGACCCAAAAAAGCAAAAAAAAAAAAAATTTTATTATACCACTGTGAGATATATAATTATCACTTGAATCCGTTGTTCATCGACTTGCTCGAGCAGGCACCAGTAACATTTCCATTGGACCCTATCACGTGCCAGTGTGGCATCTGGTTGATTCAGGAATATGAAGAGCCTCAAACCGTTCCTTCAGGGTCTTGACGAAGAAGTCTGACCATCTTGTAGGTGGGCAACCACATGATCTTTTGACATCCCGTGGGATCCAGTTGGTAACGGCTCTAGTCCAGCGGTCATTTCCAAATCGCATTACATGTCCAGCCCATCTGATTTTCGATGCCTTGGCAAACGAGACAGCATCCCTGACTCTGGAACAGTGACAGAGGCTGGAACTCTGGATTCCTTCTTTCACTTGAGTGAGGCATGATTGGGAGACCCGAATAGCATTCTCATCCTGCTTTTGTAGGGCCCAGGTCTCTGAGGCGTATGTTAATGCAGGGAGAACGGTGGAGTCAAAGAGATGTGTCCGGAGCCAGAGGGTCTTTGTTCTTTCGGCTATTTCTTCTATGTTTTGAAGGCACAATTATAAAGATGTTCATGTTTGGGTTTCGGCCATACAGTGTTCCAGCACCCATCCCTCCACCAGTGCCCATTTCCCACCACCAATTTTGAGCTGAAAAAACAATGCTATGATCAACCCTGTTGTATCTGTCCTTTCTGTATCGCATACTCGCTTCTCATACTACAGCTTTTTTTTTTTATTCTTTTGCAAGTATTGTCAGTGAAAAAAGTGGGCCAAACCAACCAGAAACCAGAGATCCACAGTCTCTAGCGCCCGTGAGCTGTGGCTTGCGCCCCAGGTACCTGCCTGGGCTCGGCTGCCTCTGGTCCTGCTCGCTGAGAGGTTGTGAGCACACTCGCCCCAAGCCGCGGAGCTGCTGACATTTTTCAAGCCTCCCTGAGATTTTTGTCTTTTGCTATTACCTCTGTCTTCACTTTGGAATTTTGACACTAAATAACCCCCTGACATCCCTGGGAGAAATGATTCCTACTCCGTGAGACGGGGAAGGAGATGAGCTCCACCCTCAAGTCAGTTCCGCTGCTGGGATTAAAGACGGGAAGTGGGTCTCCAAACCCTTCGTGCAGTTACAGCGGAAGGTCGGCAAAGGCCTAACTGAAATATATTCAGAAACTACATTCTGGGGCCAGAGTGATAGCACAGCCAGTAGGCGTTTGCCTTGCATGCGGCTGACCTGGGTTTGATTCCTGGCATCCCATACGGTCCCCCGAGCAGCACCAGGAGTAATTTCTGAACCCAGAGCCAAGAGTACCCCTGAGCATTGCGGATGTGACCCAAAAAGCAAAGAAAGAAAAGAAACTACATTGTGTCTAAGACAAAGCGGCTCTTTTGATGAGCCTATGCGTATTGTAATAGCGGAGCAAGAGGCCGATACAAAGTGGCGTCCAGCGGCTCGTCTGAGTCAGTCACTGCTTTCTTGGGCATTGCTCGCTCCAGGGTTTCAGAGGTGCCCCACTGCCCTTTGGCAAGGCAAGGTGGAGAAGAACTCCGTGCTGGCCGGCAGGGCTGGGCCAGGGTCTTCTAGCGCCAGGCACCGTGCAACCAGCTGAGACAGGATTTGGCCAGGACTTCCAGTCCCTCCTTCTTTTCTCCCGTGTGAACCGTCCCTGTGTCCGCATGACCCGGGACAAGGCCAGGATTCTTGTCTGTCTTAGCAGCTTAGTCTCCGTCCCCGCCCATGAGCCTGGCCGACTCCTCTCGCCTGCCCACCGGCTAACCGGAGGTCCCTGCTGGTGGCCCTGGCAGAGAAATAAAGCGAACAGTGAAGGAGCAAGTGGGCGCAGCGGCCGGGGTGGCCTCGCAGCTTGGACACGGAGCACTTTGCTGTCCTGAGGGGTCAGGAAGTTGGAGCCTCCAGGCCCAGAGTCCCATGAGCTCTTTCTCTTTCCCTCCGGAGGCTTCCCAGGGCTCCTCTGAAGCTCTGCCCCTGCAGAGGGAAGGCACCTGTGAGGTACCACGGACCCTCCACCCGGCAGCGTAAGCTCCCCACCTGGGAAGGTGCACGGCTTCTCTTCTGAAAGACAGGTCGCGGCCGAAAAGAAAGCCGGCACACTTATCACCGGTGTTGCGGGCCGCGGGGAGATTTATGATGACATTGAGGTATGATAATCTCAAATATGTTCGGGCATTGTTTTTAAAAGCTTTGTGTTTAAAATTCACAGCACTTTCTAATCCTGATAAAGTAGCCTAATTTTCTAGCTTGCTTTGTTCGGTAAAATGTATTTCTAAATCCATTTTTAAGCAGCTATTTCTTCAATTTGAGTAATTTTCTCTCCAGCTAATAGATTCCACACAAGCATACCTGACTTTTAATGTGAATATATACTACACATTCGGGGCTAGAGAGACAATAGAAAGCACAATCAAAATGAAATTCCGTTGTTTAAATCCCATCAAGCTTGTTATTTGGTTAAAAGCGCTTCTTCCTTGGATTCTTCCTTGCTCCATGTACAGTGACACCAAATCACATTTGCCTTGAAAGAAAGCTTCTTCCTTCTCCTCCTGGAGACAAGAATACGAAGACTGTGCCAGGTGCGACCCGTCGTTTCAGGATCAGGTGTCTGCATAGGGCCGGGACGCCTGCATAAGCAGTGGGGGCGCTTGTCTTGCTCACAGACTGTCTAGTTTCAGTCCCTGACTCCTTTGTATGGGTCGTCCAGCCCTGAGCACAGATCTAGGAGTACTCTCTGAGCACTGTCGGGTGTGGCACAGAAACCAAAAATTAGCTGACTTTCAGCGTCGTCCTGTCCAGAGGGTAGAGTGTCCTTGCATGCCGACCACCCGTTCAGTCCCTCCATCGTGTATCGCTCTCTGAGCCCTGCCAGGAGTGATCCCTGAGACTGTTTCCGCTGTATCACTGTATCACTGTCTTCCCGCTCATCGTCGATTTGCTCGAGGCGGGCCCCAGTAACTTATCTCCATATGTCCTGTCTCATGCAAGTAGAGCCCAAGGGCACCTGCTTGTTCTAGGAACATAAAGAGCCTCAAACCATTCCATCAGGTCATGGGAATAAGCTCTATAATTGTTACTGGTATCTGGCATATCAAATACGACACAGGTAGCTTGCCAGGCTCTGCCGTGCGGGTAGCATACTCTTGTAGCCATCTCAAAATCAGCAAAATCCAAATCTTCAGATAATGACATTAATAAACCCTAATTAATGTCATTATTAATGTCATTAATGTCATTATTAATGTTTCCACTGTATGTGTCTGAAACCCATTCTTTTTCTCTCTTTGGTGTTAGCCAAGCTCTGAGAACTCTGTACAGGTAGCAATGCCTGTGGGAGTTTCCGCCCTTTCTTGCGGACCGAGAACACGAGCCTCATTTCAGCAGCCTCAGAGATTCCTTTCTGCAGCACCCCAGTGTTCCCAACCCAAAGGTCGGCGTGGTCGTGATCCGCCAAGATTCCTCATAGGTGCCAGTGGAAAGAATGCAATGACCATCCCTGTCGCCCAGTCGGGGTGGCCTCCCGTGGAACCGAATCCCAGCAAAGAAGCTGGGTCTGCACAGCATGTCCCAGAGTGACCAGAGGTGCCTGCAGATAGCAGACTTAGACGTGAGCTGAGCAGAGGCCAAGGGGTTGGGGGTGTGGGAGTATGTCAGACGTTCTCGAGGTCTAGAACAGACGTTCTCCACTTCCTGGGCCCTTTTCAGAAAAATAAAAGTCTTCTGGAAATGTAAGAACAGAAATGCTCCCCTAGCTGCACCCACACCCCTGCCAGAAATGCGGCCTTACCAGTGCAAGGTGCGGCCCACTCTGGTTGACACTGGTTTTACAGAGTTTTCCAGTTTCCTCTGTATGTTTATTCATGAAAGCTGAAAGCAAGGCCAATTCTAGAGCAGGACCAAGCTGCTGGCAGCGGCTCAGCATGTTGATCTTTCAGGAAACTCCAGAAGAGTTTCCTGCAGAGAGCACAGGGCTTCGGGCTCTTCCCTTGCAGGCACTCAGTCCCTCTTGGCTCTTTGCCTCTTGGCTCCCTTGGCACGCATATATGGTCTCTGAGGACCGCCAGGGGTTACCATGAGCACGGAATGCGGACTCAGCTTTATACCGCGGGGTGGCCCCAAACCTCTCCTCCAAAATAAACCCAAATGTGCAAGGCAGAGGAACTTGCACTTACTCAGGACTTGTGATGGGGATGAGGCATCCGGCGGCTACGTTCTTTTATTTTTCAGGCAAATGCTTTGCCGCTGGAGACCAGCTAGTGAACTGTAGGCGTTTGTTCAGCTGAGTCAGGTGTTCAGACCTGGGGGCTGGAGCCGGGTTGTTTGGACTCAGAGACTACTTAAATCCTCTCTTCCGGGATCTCACTCGGACTTCAGGCAGGCCTCAACCTGTTTCCCCATATACCCTTAAGCCAGCATGTAAAGCATCGTAGCTTGAGAGGTGAAAGTGGAGCCCAGGAGGGGCGAGCCTGGCTCCTGGCGCAGTGCTGAGGTCCTCCCCAGCGCTGTTTATTAGAAAGTCGTAATTAAGCATCTGTAATAGCCACACTAAGAGCAGGTGAGCAGTAATTAGCATAATATATTTTCTTTAGCCCGCTAATCTACACAGAACCACTTTAACTATGTAAGCAATATAAAAATTATGAATTACAGGCCTTAACGTTTTTTTTTCCTGCTATCCTCAAAAACTGTGGGCGTGGCACATCTGTGTTTCGACAAACCGCTTCCCAGTGCTCACTGTTCACACTGGCGAGGAGATGTCTTTGGGCAGGGATGCCTGACCTTGGTGCAGAGCAGAGCTGGACTCCCTCTTAATGTCCTTGGCGTGCTTGTATGCTGTCTTGCACACTCTTTGGCCAATATCAGATTCTTAGACAAATCTTTTTCTTTTCTTTTGTTATTTGGGGAGAGGCTACATGTGGCAGTGCTCAGGGCTTACTCCTGGCTCTGTGCTGAGGGACCACTCCTGGCAGGGCTCAGGGGACCCTCTGGTATGCCAGGGATTGAACCTGCATGCAAGGCAAGTGCCCTACCTGTGGTCCCCATCTCTGCAGACCCTCTTGAAGTCTTTAAAAGGGGCTGTGGTGGTGACGTTCTCCAGAAGTTATCCTTTGATACTGAAAAAAAGGCTGCGGTTCGTGGGGCGAAGAGCCTTATGTCCAGAGCAAAGCTAGCAGTAGGCACTGTCTCTATTTCAGGCGGGGGACAGCCGCTGGGTTCTGATCCTTAGTGAGGGTTTGAGAGGAAGGCCTGCACTGTGGGGTCCCACGTGGGAGTTAGGGAAAGCCACTTTCAGAACAGACGAGCAGGACCCCGTGGGCCTGGGCTCAGAACAGAAGGAGAGTGGACAGATGACGGAAGATCCTTGATTTATTCACGAACTGAGGGTTTCATTGGAGTCGGTGTTTCTAGGTAGTTTTCCGTTTCACGCCACTCCTCCTCATTAAAACAAACTGATTGTCTTGGGGCGAGCAATAGCCCAGTGGGTAGGGCATTTGCTTTGCACGCAGCGGCCGGCCCATGCTGGCCCAGGTTTGATCCCCGGCATCCCATATGTTCCCCCGAGCACCACCAGGAGTAATTCCTGAGTGCAGAGCCAGGAGTAATCTCTGGCGTCGGGTGTGACCCAAAAAAGCAAAATAAATAAATAAATAAATAAATAAATAATAAATAAATAAAAACTGTTTGTATGTTAAATTGAGATATTTCTCAGAAGATAAAGTTCTTTGGAGGGGCCGTAGAAATAGTTTTTTTGGTTTGTTTTGGGGCACACCTGGAGGTGCTCAGGGTTCACTCCTGGTGGGGCTAGGGGGCCAGTGTGGGTCTGGGATTGAAGCAGGGCTGGCTGCATGTAAGGTAAGCCCCCTACGGCTGTGCTGTCGCTCTGGCTCGTGGCCGGGAGAGATGGCAACATGAGCAAGGCCCTTGCATCGATGCGGCCCGTACTAGTTTGGTACCACATACATGTCCCTAAGCCCCTCCCCGAGTCACTTCTGAGCACAGCTGGGTGGCCCGATTCCCCCTCCCCTGCCCCTAATAGTCATCTCGATAGTACAGCAGGTAGGGCACTTGCTTGCACAGGGAAACCTGGGTTCAGCCCCAGCATCTTGAGCACAGAGCCAGGGATAAATTCTGAGTATTGCTGGGTATGGCGCCCAAACTAAAACCAAACCAAACAAAAAGATTCACCCTTGAATGTGAACATTTCAGGGTTGTACGGAGATGTACAACCACACTCACTCTCTGGTGCCAGAGCCTTAGTACAGATCTCGGGCCAGCTTATTCTCACTCTCCTTCCTTGAGCATCTTACTCCCCAGCTGGAAGGGAGAGAAATCGGGAGAGGTTGGCAGAAGTGTCGTGGAGCCCGATTCTGCATGGTTGACTTTGTCCTAGGTGGCTGCAGGTTTGGGAGTATTGACAAGTGGAGGGAGTCTAGAGCTCTCTGTTAGGAGTCGGCTCTGCTTTCGAGTCTGCTTCTCGGGCCCGAGCTGACACTATGGCCGTGGCCTCGTAAGTGTTGGAGTGAAATCGTCTTTTGTTTCCCCCCAATTCTAAACCATACCATCTCCATGTTAAGGTGTTGGGAAGACTAAGCCGTTTAAAAACCCTCGGAATGGGGGCCTTGCATGGATGGGTCAGTTTTCAAACCCATTTCCCATCATCTGCGTCGTAGAAGTAAAAAGGAGATTCCGGCATATTAGACATAACTCAGGGACTCTTGTTTGCGTCAAGTGATGCTAACACATATCTTTGTATGGTTAACGTAATTGTCCCGAATATTCTCCCAGGGACGTTGCCAATTACCAGGAATCAGAGCGTCAGCTTCCACCTTGTAGCCATTTGAATCATACTGTTCTACATTATTTTAAACGGCCACATTTTTATCTTCACTGAGAGGAAGGCAGCGGCAAGGAATGTCATTCTCAGGAGCTAACCGTACCCTGGGGTGTCTGAGATATTTACCCACTCCCAGATTGTGATTGCTTTCTGATTGCTCTTCTGCTTCAACATGCATCCCGCCTAATTACCACGCTCTGGACCTAGGAGGTCTCCTACCCGTGAGCTTGATGGCTAGCCTAGGGCTGGGGATTATTTAATTTCTTGGAGCCCACTCCTGAAGCGGAAGGAAAAGACCAAGAGATCAGGACTTTGGGTTTTTGCCTGTACCCCACTGCCACGCACTTTTCACCTGTTATCCCTGGACCTGTAGGGATGTCTTTGGGATTTTTGCAGCCATCAGTTGGGTGATTCACACCATACTGATTTCTCCATGTCTTCACTGTGGGATCCTTTACTTTTTCTGCGCTGGCCAGTTCTCCGGTCGTATCACTGCATCATTACCTTCCACTCTGAATTCTTTTCCAGTCTATCCCTGAGTGAAAGAATACAGTCTAAAAGGTGATATTTAATTTGGGGCTTCATATTTTTGTACAGCTGGGATTTTTATTTTAAGGGGAAAAAAATTAAGGTGTCCGTTGCAGATTGCAAGTACAAATTAGTGTCAGCATCTCCAGAATCCCCATACAAAACTCGCATGCTAACTTTAATCGGTAATTTCTTGGAAAACATGGAGCTAATGAATAATGTGCCCAGAAGCGACGCTCTTATTATAGGGTTGGCATGAATTCCTCTTAATGACAAGCTTTCTCAAGCAGCAGTTGATTTTCAATCCTATTTTTCATTAGTGAAGTATAAAATGTTAATAATACCTTTCATTGTGCTGTTCTTTTGTAGTATATATCTTCCATGTTTGGTAGAACTGTACATAAGATACTAACCGGCAATGTCGTCTCTCGTAAATAAGATTTGTTCGGGAAATAAAAATGTATGTTTTC
>JAJIBD010010406.1:0-56908 GCA_021461705.1 Cryptotis parvus | reverse complement strand
TTTCAACTTTTATCTCAGCCTTGGGATGGCCTTTCATGGAAACAGCAAGCATTCTCATGTTTTCATGCTGTACTGGAGCACAGGCTGTATGCGAGAGAGTACTTTGTTCAGACTCTGACACCACATGGTCCCGCATTGCCAGGCATCTCTGCCCCCAACACGGAGCCAGGAACAGCCCCAAAACAATGCCAGGTGTGACCCCCGAATGAAAAATGTTAAAATTTCTTTAAATAAAATGAAACTCAAGTGGCTGATACAAAATTTGCATGTAGATATAGAAAGTTCCTGAAAAACAATAAGAAAAAAAAGTTTTGCTTTTTTTTAAAAAAAGTCAATATAAAGAGGTAACTATAGAAAACAAGAATGTAATGTATTTTTATTTATTTATTTAAAAAACAGTCAATATAAAGAGGTGACTATAGAAAACAAGAATGTAATGTATTTTATTCATTTATTTTAAGATTCTTTTTGTTAAATTTTATTCATTTATTTTGTTTTTTGGGTCATATTCAGTGATGCTCAGGGGTTACTCCTGGCGGTACTCAGGGACCATATGGGATCCACATACAAGGCAAATGCCCTATCTGTTATCCTATCACTCTGGCCCCCTATTTCCATATATGTTATCCTATCACTCTGGCCCCTATTTCATATATATATATATATATGTATTTATACACTTATATATGTGTGTATATATATATGTATTTCACTTGTATCACTTGTCTTCCCGTTGTTCATTTGCTTGAGCAGGCACTAGTAACATCTCCATTTGTCCCTGTCATGAGCTAGTGTAGCCAAAGGGCCTCTGCTCGCTCCAGGATCATGAAGAGCCTTAAACCATTCGTTCAGATCATGGGAATAAGGTATATATATATATATATATATATATATATATATATATATATATATTAGGTATATATATTAGGTATATATATTAGGTGTATATATATTAGGTATATATATATAAATATATATTTATTATTAGGTCTATATATATAGACCTTATATATATATATATATATATATTACATTTTTAAGTCATTTGATAAAAGAAAACACAAAAACTTGGGGACCAGAGAGATAGTTCCGTGCGCTCAGCACTTGCTTGGCCGGCATGAGGTTCAGTTCCCAGTGTCATATGATCCTCTGAGCACTCCTGGGCTACCATTGAGCGCTGATCCAGGAGTAGCAGCTAGAACCACTGGGTATGATCTGAAAACCAAAACAAATATATAAAAAACCAAAAAAAAAATAACAACTAGAGTAACTCACTTTAATCATCTTAAAATGAAATGCAGATTTAACTGTAAGAAGCAAATTTCTTCAGGTATCAGAATGGCGCTAAGAATATTGAAAACACAATATAGTTGGGGAAGTGAGAAAAGAGACCTCATTTCTTTTTTTTTTTTTAATTTTTTATTATACCACCGTGAAACATACAATTACAAAGCTGTTCATAATTGGTTCTTGGTAGTACAGTATACCAGCACCCATCCCTCCACCAGTGCCCCATTTCCACCACCAATGTACCCCACCCCTCCCTGCCCACCCCCAGGCTGCCTCAATAGCAGGTACCCCAGTATCCTCTCTCTGTCTCTCTCTCTCTCTGAAGAGACCTCATTTCTTTAGTTACTGAATCACACCTGTCCACTCATTCATTTAGAAAATGCCTGCTACAGCTGTTGTTATGTTTTGTCGTTCCATCAGGCTCTGTGGTTACATTAGCCGGAGAGAGGGGCCGGGCGATAGCCCAGCGGGTAGGGCGTTTGCCTTGCCGCGGCCGGCTCATGCCGGCCAGGGTTCGATCCCCCGGCATCCCATATGGTCCCCCCGAGCACCGCCAGGGAGTAATTCCTGAGTGCAGAGCCAGGAGTAACCCTGAGCATTGCCGGGTGTGACCCAAAAACAAAAAAAAAAAAAAATAGCCGGAGAGAGTCCAGAGGTTAAGGTGCTGCTTTGCATGTGGCTGACATCAGTTTGATCCCTGGTACAATTGAGCTTTGCTAAGAGTGATCCTTGAGTACAGAGCCAGGAGTCAGCCCTGAGCACCTTATCCTGGTGTTTCCCCCATCAAGGGAATAAGAGGGTGTTAGATGATGGAAGTGGGAGCTGCGGGGGTCGGGTGAGTGACGAACAACACTGAGCTAATATAATATCTTTTCTCTCCCTCACATTGAGCACTGAGAGTGAGAAACAGCTTTGATATTTAGTGCTGGTGTTCTCACAGATGTTCTAAACTGTCTTCTGTGGGGGCTGGAGCAATAGTCCAGTGGGTAGGGCATTTGCCTTGCACACAGCCTACCCGGGTTCAATTCCCGGCATCCCATAGGGTCCCCGAGCACCGCCAGGAGTAATTCCTGAGTGCAGAGCCAGGAGTAACCCCTGAGCATTGCCAGATGTGACCCAAAAAGAATAAACTAATAGATTAATTAATAATTAATTATCTTCTGTCCTATCAGCCCTGATCTGTAAGTTTAGGAAGAAAGCATAGAAAAATTGGGCAACCTGTCCAATGTTTAATGAAGATTTAAAGGCGATTTATGGGGAAGTTTATTCTTAATACTGAATTAAAACTAAGCTTTTAAGCCTTAACTAATTTGAACATCCGCACCCAGTCTGCCCACAGCCTAGACAGGGAGCCCGCACCAAGGCAGCTGGATTGCCCTATTCCTGCAGGCCTCTCTCTTCCTGGTCTCCACCCAGCCTGCCATCCATTGACTACTTCAAGCTCCTCTGCATGCACACCAGATTGATTACATTCCAGAAGTCTTCTGCTTCTGTTCATAAATTTAAGAAAACAAAAGGCTAATTTCAGGGTTCCTGCGGCATCACCATTCTGCTTTGAGCAGCACATGGAAACTGAGACCATCAATGCTGTGTCCTTGGTGCTCCAGGGTTTACAGTGTTCTCACAGACAGCTCTCGACCTCGCCCGGCACCCTGGGCAGGGTTGCTCTTCTTCACAGTTGAAACATGAGGAACCTAAAGCTCAGAGGGCAAGTAACCATCTGAGTAAGAAGAGAATCCAGGGTTAGAACCCATATCTTCAGAACTCATTGTACCAAAACTGGCCATTCCATTCAAAAAAATAAGAGGTTTTGCAGTAGGGAGAATGTTTGAGTACAAGACTAAAAATACCAGCCAGTCATGCAAACAGAGAACATTCTATAAACCAAGGGGAGTTTTATGTTCATAGGCATTTCTGTGGGAGAGTCAATAAGAAATTAAAAACTGAGGAAGGAAGCAGCCAGACCTCTAGAAAATCAGGAACATGGGTGATGAGCCCATAACAGACACAAGCAGGGTGTGACGGCTCTGTGGAGATTCATCTACACTGTGGAGCGAGTGTAACCAGGAGCCAGGCTCCCGTGTCTAGGGTTTAGGTTAGCTAGACCTAGTAAGTAATTCTGCCCTAGTAAGTACCATTAAGCAACTCTGCTAAAATATTGCTCCATTTCTTCAACTCTTAAAATATTGCTCCATTTATTCAATTCTCTCTACCTAGAAGAGAGAACCTGGCTGTAATATGACCAGGAAGGAGTTCATTGAAGAATAAGAATGATTCAAATGTATAAGTAAATCCCAAGGTAAAATCTGCAGGGGCGAGGGCAGCAGGCAGTTTTAATGTGCTGCCACCAAATTTGGACTGTCAGGTGGGACTGGATGAGGTTCAATAGGGTATTTTGCTTTGATGGATTAATAGCCAAGTGCCTGGTGAAGAACTTGGGTCCATTGCTGGGCCAGGGAGGAAAGAGGAACTGGACTTGGAGTGGAGGCGACTAGGGAAGAGGCATGAACTGAAGTTATCTGTGCGGCATGTGTTGGGTTGGTTCTAAGAGTCACTTCCTATCCACGGTGGGTGGGCACCATGTTCAGACAGCAGGTTGCAGCGAGGGGTCTACTGGCGTCATCAGGACCTGTCTTCTGCTTCCTCTATTGTAGAGTCCTGTTGAATCCATGAGTCAACCTGCTTAACTTTCTCCACACAGCAGCTCAGGGAATAGGTGGCATTTGTTTCACAGCAAGGGCGCCTTTCTTCAGGTTGGGTGAGGATGAAGTACCATCGTCTTCATCACGACACTTGGCGAGTCATACAGTGAGTGTCATCACCACGTAACCATGTACCACAATCCTCCCAATTCTCTTGCTTCTTTAAAACCCATGACAGAGGTGCTGTGGTGGTTTGTCCTGGTTAGAATTCCTTTCCTTGTTCGAATTTGGGTAAACTTTCGTCAGAAAGATTTTACATGCAATTTTTTTTTCTTTTTTGCTTTTTGGGCCACACCCGGCAATGCTCAGGGGTTACTCCTGGCTCTGCACTCAGGAATTACTCCTGGCAGTGCTCGGGGACCATATGGGATGCCAGGGATCGAACCCAGGTCGGCTGCGTGCAAGGCAAACACCCTACCCACTGAACTATTACTCCGGCCCCATTACATGCAATTTGGTGGGTGGTGTGGAGAGCAGTCCGTCTCTCTGAAGGTCGCCATGCACAGCGAGAGAGACCGAGGTGAGTGTGGGTTCCAACTTGTCTTTGCTCGCCTCTGCTCCAAGTCCAGCTCCTCTTTCCGCCTCTGGCCCAGCAATGGTTGCAAGTCTTCACCGGGCATTTGACTATTAACCGACAAAAGCAAAAATACCCTAATGTCGAAGAATGCTAAGTTCCCCGACAAAACCAGGGAGCAGGTACTGGAAGCCCCTTCTTCCCCAGGGGATCAGCAGCTGGCGGACAGAGAAAGACGCGAGAGTCCAGCGAAGTTTCAAAAGGCTTTACTCACACTTGTTCTGGTATACAATCCAGCAATAGGAAAACCCCAGACTTTAGGTTCCTAGGTGGGGCCCGGCCACAGGTAGGTTTAGAATCCTAGGCAAGAAGGCTGCTACCACGTATTAAGTCTCAATAGGGAAGAGAACCTAGAGGAGAGCAGAGGCAGAGGGCAAAGAGAGAGAGAGAGAGAGAGAGAGAGAGAGAGAGAGAGAGAGAGAGAGAGAGAGAGAGCAGGCCACAGCTTTTGTATCTTTTCAGCCCTGACCAGCCCACATCAACAGAAAGCAGTTAAGGCCAATTCTCTTCAGGTAACTTCTCCCAGGACCTTACCTAGTCCCACTGAAATGTTAATATCATCCCAGCCAAGGCTGCAGGCCCTTGGTTTTCCAGAAGGCCCTATGCAGATGGGGAGGAAGGGCATCTGAGATGAAATGTATCTCAGAATACAACGGCATGCATCTGTACCATGGATATTCTACAGCCAAGTATATATTTCTCCAAACCTTCACAAGATCCTTGTCTTTACTTCATAGTTGTTTTGGATATAACCTTTTGATTTATTAGAGAGCCATGTTTGCTTGCTTGGAGGCAAACAGCATTTCTCTCTGATCTAATTATAACTAAATCATACTTAGAGATCCAATGTAGCCAGGTAAAAATACTGTTAAGATCTACTAATCCCACTATGATTATGGTAGCATGAGAGAAAATATTTATACCAGCTAACATAGAATACATGGTAAGATATACTGCCACATAGAGTCACAGATTCAAACTGTTTCCCTGCCCCTAGCTACAAAGTGACCTGCAGGAGGTAACTCCGGTAAGATGCAGAGGCTCTGGGCAACTGCGTACTACAACACCCTAAGAAACTTCATGCAAGCCCATCTGGCAGTCCAAACTGGAGGCAGCCCAGACACAGACTTTCCCACACTTGTATGAAGTCTTTTGCTCCAAGTAAACCCCAATCCTGAAAGTTCCTTAAGATTCCTCTTTGCCAATTGGGTCCCAACTAATAGACGGTCTTCAGAACCTTGAATAGAGAAAGGGGATGATGCTACGTTAAGGTGCTGGAATTGGTTCTCTGCTCTGACCTGTTTCCAGGGAGAGAGGAAGCAGTGACATGGGGTGGTAAAACAGTCACTACAATGATTGCCTGTTTGTGTTTTAGTGGCTGACAAGAAGCGTGTGATTGCAGTGTCAGTGCCCAAGCTTCTGGTGGCTGAGTCACCGACATTCATCTGGAAAACACATACTGCCTGCTCCCTGAAAAGAGAACCGGATGAGGAAGGGGGCCCCCACGCCTGCCAAGTTCCCCTTTCCGAAAATCCCAGATGATCTAGATCAGCGTTTCCCAGCTTTTCTCCACCACAGTCCCCTTGAGACCTTGTTTCCTTCCTGGGGCTCCCCTTCATCCTACCGGTTTCCCCGAGTTTCACATTTATGTGATGTTCACATCAGCACTCACTCTTCTGCACCACTGGCTTTACTGACTGCCTGTGCCATTGTTTCTTTGATCTCCTCAAACACCTTTACAACGGTGTCACTAAAGTCTTTGTTGAGGATTTCCTGAGCTGGTTAGTGCTGGTTGAGCGCTAGGTCTCTTGTTTATCTCTTGAGTCTCTTCAGTCTTCTGTGCACCTTCCACCCTGGGTTTGCTCTGCTCCTACTCCTATGAGTAGTGTGAACTTTGGAGGCGGAAGATCCAATAGCAACCCCGACCACAGTGTAACCTTCCCTCTACCAATGTCTCCCGGGTCCCTCCCACCTCCTTAGCGGCACATTTTTGAGTTTAGTTATTGCAGTTTGGGTTTCCTCCTTGCACTGTTGTTCCCTCCGTGGTTGAGATACACACATCACCTCTCATGCTAATGTTTATGTCACCATTAATGTTTCTTTAAAAAACATTTAAAGAAATCTGGCTGTGTGAATAATATTGAAGGTAAAGACAAAGTAACAGGAGAAAATATGAGAGAATATTTCTTTATCTGTAAGAATTTCAGAGACATCATCTGCATGAGAGATTCAGGAAGAACAGGTAGGGCCACACCTGGCAGTGCTCAGGGGTTACAGCTGGGTCTGCACTCAGGAATTACTCTTGGCAGTGCTCAGAGGACCATATGGGATGCCGGATGGGCTGCATTCAAGGCAAGTGCCCTCTCACCTGTACTTATCGCTCCTGTCCCAGGAGAGGACAGTTTTTAAAGGGCATTTCTAGATTAACAATCTAAATTCTCATATTGGAAGCATCTTTTGAATTCAGAAGTAAATTTTAGTGGGGAAAAAGATTGTCAGCCACAGAAGAATACCAAGAAGACTGGCTAATCAGCACCATGAGACAGCAAAAGGTAATGTATTCAAAGTTGGTAGGGAATCATTAGACACTGAGAAGCTAATTGAGCCAGAGAGATAGCACAGGTATATGTGTCTGCCTCACATGTAGCCGACCCATGTTTGATCCTCAGCAGCCTGGCACTCTGAGCCCCACCAGGAGTGACCCCTGAGCACAGATCCAAGAGTAGGTTCTGAGCACTACCAGGTGTGGACCAAAATATTAAAAAAATGAGGATGAGAGAAGTAATACATTGGGTAGGGTATCACTGTATCACTGTATTACTGTCTTCCCATTCAGCATCGATTTGCTCGAGCAGGCACCAGTAACATCTCCATATGTCCTGTCTTACGCAAGTAGAGCCCAAGGGAACCTGCTTGCTCCAGGAACATAAAGAGCCTCAAACCATTCCATCAGGTCATGGGAATGAGGTCTATAATTGTTACTGGTATTTGGCATATCAAATACGACATGGGTAGCTTGCCAGGCTCTGCCGTGCAGGTAGCATACTCTTGTAGTCATCTCTAAATCCAGACTTTATTGAAGAACTGTGCGGTCACTTGCGGTGGTCTTAGCGGTGGATCACTTCGGCTCGTGCGTCGATGAAGAATTGGGTAGGGTATCTGCCTTATATGCAACTGACCCTGGTGAAGTCCCCAGCACCCCTTATGGCCCCTTATATCAATATCAGTTGGGGTGAAGTCAGCTTGAGAATGCAGAGCTGAGGGGCCAGCACCTCTGTTGACGGACTGTGGAGCCACAGAAGGTTCAGAGCTCAGGAGGAAGATGAGCTGACTCTGAGTGAGTACACAAGGAGACAGAGAGCAGGGAGGGGCCCCCTCTGAAGTCAGCGCAGGGGTTGGAGGAGAGCAATGAGCACTCAATGAGCACTGGGGCCGGAACTGCATCAGGCATCTGTGAGACTGACCAGATTTGGGCACGTGTGGGAGTGGGGGAGAGGGAGAAAGAATGACTCCAAGGCTGCATGAGCCAGCAACTGAGAAGGGGGGTGGGGCACTTCTATAAAGAATCCCCCACTTTATTTAAACACAGTGGTTTACAAAGTTGTTCAGAATGATTTGTTACAGACAGAACACCGACCTCACCAACACCGACCCCACCACCACTGTGACCCTCCCTCCACTCTGCTCCTGTTTTCCCAACCATCCCCTCAAGTCTCTCCCCCCCATAGAAGGCCCACAGTAATTTATTTTATTTTGCTTGTTTTCACTAATTGGTTATCAGAATGATTATAAAATATAATTTCTTTTTTTTTTTTTTTTGTTTTTTGGGTCCACCTGGCAATGCTCAGGGGTTACTCTGGCTCGCACTCAGGAATTACTTCGGCGGGTGCTCGGGGACCATATGGGATGCCGGGGATCGAACCCGGCGGCCGCGCGGCAACGCCTACCGCCGCCGGCCCTAAAATATAATTTCTGTGGAAGAAAATTTGTGAAAGTTGTTGTATCTCACTGACGTTGGAGACACAAAGTCCTGATCTGAGCAAGCGTTTACTAAGCAAGTCTTCTAGAAGGAATTTCTGTGGGGAAAGCAGAAGCCAGGTTTGGGCCCCTTTGAGCTCTGATGCTGCAAAGATTTCTGGGGGGGTGTGAAAGAATGGGATCTAGACACAGGAGGCTCTGGGGACGTGGAGGGTTGTGAGACGACTTCACAAGGGATAATGGCCAGACTTCATAAAAACAGAATCCTAAGCCCCAGCCTGATGAAGCCTGTCCAGGAAACCAGCCCCTTTATCTGCTACCGACAGTGCAGGAAACCAGATTGCTGTCTTGGGTGACAATCCAGGAAGTTAAACAATAACTGGGGGAGCCACCGGCCCCAGATGACCAGGTTTGCTTAACAGCTGACACCTTATCTGGTTTGTCTTCCCACATCCTGTTTGGACCAACCTGAGAAGCCAAACGGGCACACCCCCCCATCCAGTCACACCGGTCTCCTTCCCTGGAGCTCTCAGGCAGCACTTCCCTGCACCCACCCCCTACCAGGGGAGCCAGGCATGGTGCCCAGTGGGAAAACTCTCCTCTCCAGGGACTGTGTTTGAGTCCCTCCTACAGCAGGAGTGATGGAAGCAAATAATGGCTTTTCTCCCTCATTTGAGATTAATTTCATTGGCCAGAAACCTCCCTCAGAAGTTCTACGTGTGTGTGTGTGTGTGTGTGTGTGTGTGTGTGTGTACTTGCGTGCATGTGAGATTTAGGTGGGTGCCCATGGTGTTGGGAGAAGAATGGCGGGTCCTGAGGTCTGAGAAGTGGGAATCTTGGTGGGGCAACATGACTGACATGTTTGGGGTCAGAAAGGCAAAGGGGAGCGGTCACGGTGGGTCATTGCTGGAGAATGGAAAACATGGGCCCATGTGTTGCAAGCAATGACCCCTCTCTACCCAGAAATTAGGACAAGCAAATTAGGGTAGAAGCAAGAGTAAAACTGTCCTTACTTCATACACCATCACAGGTTCAGAAATTCTCAGATCTAACTAACTTGCTCCAAATTTGAAGGTGCCTATTACATCCTTGGGTTCTCTAATTTGCTAAAATATCTCATAGAACTTAAAAAGCAATATGATTATAGTTTTATTATGTCCAAGAGGGCATAAATAAAGATAATACCGAACACATCTGGCAGGATCCCGATGCAAAGCTTCTGACATTTGCTCCCTGTTTGTTTCAGGACTCCTCTAAAAGCCCCCTTTCTCTACCCTATGGAGGTTTTTCCAGGCGGATCTTGGCTCAAGACATTAGCATATAAAAAGACATTGGGTGAGGTGCTGGGAGAAATTACCTGAGGGCATTTAACCCTTCCTGCCAGGGGAAGTTACATTTGGCTTGCAGCTCCTCCCCGCTCTGCTAGGAGGCTTTGAATTAGCTCTGGGTCCTTGTAAACAACCAGATGGTCTCCTGAAGTTGCTACATTCTATAGAGATGTTTTCCTGTTTTCATCTCTAGATAGCCCAGCCCAGAATGGGCTGGGCTGGGGAGTTGGGGCGGATTTCTGGCTATAAGATAAGCTGCAAGAAGAAAGAAGCTCTCTCTTTTTCCCCTTTTGCCATTTTGGCTTCCCTTGGTGTTTTGCTTCTCCGTCCTCTCCACTCTCTGTTGGGCCTCAACATGTGGTGGCAGCCATCTTGGCCTGTACCCTGGCTGGGGCCTAGCTGGGAACCCAGAGTCCGGAGGTTTTCCCTGCTCTTGGATTGTATATTGGAACCTGTAATAGTAAAGCCCTTTTTAAAACTGCATCGGATTCCTGAGTCTTCATCCATTCATTCATTCCTCGGCTCAGAGGTAGAAAGAAACTTGCTTCCCGGCACTGTTGGGGACCCCGGCGGCGCTCCCGAGACCTGTTGGGTCAGCAAGCATCACCTTCCCATATCCAATGTATGTTATCAACCAGGGGTGGAACCTTCTAGCTCCTCAGTGTATGTTACCCACCAGTCCTGGTCCCTCCAGCTCAGCATCCGGAATCTTTACTGGGATCTCATTCATAAGCATGATTGATGGAATTTTTTTTTTTTTTTTTTTTTTGGATTGTGTGTCTGAACTCAATCTCTGGCTCCTTTTCCTCCCTATAACTTGAGCTGAAAACAAAGTCGCTAAATACAAGCAGGGAAGGTGTACACCTTGCATGTGCCTGACTAGGGTTCAATGTCCAGCATTCCATATGCTCCCCAAAGCACCTCCAAGAGTAATTCCTGAGTTAGGAGCCATTAATTGACCCCTGAGCATTACCAGGTGTGACTCAAAAACTTTAAAAAAAAACAAGCCCTATCAAAAAATATATATACATATTATGATACCAATATCCAAGGTCAGGTGAAATGTGGATCAGGAGGTCTTGCCAAAGGTGGAAACTACCACAAATGTGTGGGAGCGGGAGGTTAGGTAAGACAGAAAGGAACAGTGGACCAATGATTGTCAAAAGTCTATTACAATCCACAACATGTAAGAGAGGGAAGAGAGAGAGAGAAGAGATGGAGAGCCTGCCTCGGAGGCAGGCTAGGGGAGGGGGACAGGTATCGGAGACATTGGTGGGTGGGAGGTGGGCACTGGTGGAGGGATGGGTGCTGGAACACTATGGCTTGAAATCCAAACAAATAAATTAATTAATTAAAAAAGTAAATAAATAAAATTTACCTTAAGAGTTAAAAAAAAAACAAGTCTTCTATGCTTAGTCATATAAGCTTTCCTGGCATTATTCACCTGAACTATCTTATTGGATTAACTAGGTGTCCATTCTGGGTCACCTCATCTGCATAATATATTAAATGTAGTTTGAGGGGTCTACCAGTACCTACTGCCACTCCAGGAATTCCAAGGGCTTATAAGGGATAAATGCAGGATAGATTATTATAAAATACAACACATAGCTGTGTCTTGTATATTTATCTAATGTGAAAAACTCTGAATCCTGAAAATAAGGGGTTGGGAGTCTGCAGCTTCTCTCCTGAGAGGCAGTTATCTGCAAGTGCTGTGCTAGAATCTGCCTGGGAAATGTAGATCATCTCTGAAAAATATGGGCCAAGGGAGCAATTCCTGGCCATTTATGTGAAATAGTGGCCAGGCCAATTTATTTAATGAATTAAATAAATTGAGTGAGAAAAGATGGAGAACTAGAGAAGAAACTATTGGTGAAATCTGAAAAAAAGGACAAGTCTTATCAAAAAGGAGAAAGAATGCTGTATATATATATATATATATGTATATGTGTATATATCTATCTGTATATATATATATATCTATATATATATATATACATATATATATATATATATATATATATATGGACATTCCTCCAAAGACTAGAAATCGAGCTCTCATTTGACCCAGCCATACCACTCCTGGGAATATACCCTGGGAAGCCTAAAATACGCAGCAGAAACACCATCCCTACTTTTATGTTCATAGCAGCATTATTTACAATAGCCAGAATCTGGAAACAACCAAAGTGTCCAAGAATCGATGACTGGATAAAGAAACTTTGGTATATCTACACAATGGAATACTATGCAGCTGTGAGAAAAATGAAGTTGTGAAATTTGCCTATAAATGGATGGACATGGAGAGGATCATGTTGAGTGAAATTAGCCAGAAAAAGAGAGACAGATATAGAATGACTGCATTTATTTTCATGACATAAATATATATGTACATATTATGATACCTACACTCATATAGCAAGTTTTAATCATATTTTTTGGTCACACCCATCGATGCTCAGGGGTTACTCCTGGCAGTACTTGGGGATCATATGGGATATCGGGGATCAAACCAGATCATCTGCGTGCAAGGCAAATGCCCTACCTGCTGTGCTATCGCTCCCGGCCCCATGGTTTTGAACCTTCCATTCTTTTTTTTCTGTTTTTTTTTCTTTTTTTTGGGTCACACCCAGCAATGCTCAGGGGTTACTCCTGACTCTTCGCTCAGGAATTATTTCTGGCAGTTCTCGGGGGACCATATGGGATGCTGGGGGTTGAACTCAGCTTAACTGCATGCAAGGCAAAAGCCCTCCCCGCTGTGCTATCGCTCCAGCCCCCTTACCTTACATTCCTTTCGGAGGTTCATCAATAAATGCTTGATTTAGAGGTGACTACAAGAGTATGCCACCCGCACGGCAGAGCCTGGCATGCTACCCGTGTCGTATTTGATATGCCAAATACTAGTAACAGACTCACAGACATGGGGCAGAGCTGCTACTGGCTCTCCTTGTGCCCAGCCACTCACGAGGAGCCCAGGAGGGATGGCGGGTTCTAGCCCTGGCCCGCCACGCCAGCAGAGCCTTGCAACAAGCCAGAAGACCCCCACTCCATGAGGGCCTCCATTCTCCACATCCGGACTTCCCTCTGGTCAGAACTCCACCCAGTAGACCAGCCTATCACAGTCCAGCTTGCCCGGCCACTTCGCGGTCTTGCGGTTCTTCAATAAATGCTGGATTTAGAGATGACTACAAGAGTATGCTACCCGCACGGCAGAGCCTGGCAAGCTACCCGTGTCGTTTTTTGATATGCCAAACACCAGTAACAATTATAGACCTCATTCCCATGACCTGATGGAATGGTTTGAGGCTCTTTATGTTCCTGGAGCAAGCAGGTGCCCTTGGGCTCTACTTGCATGAGACAGGACGAATGGAGATGTTACTGGTGCCCGCTCAAGCAAATCGATGATGAACGGGAAGACAGTGATACAGTGATCCAAGGTCAAGAGAAATGTGGAACAGGAGGTCTTGTCAAAGGTGGAAACTATCACAAACATGTGGGAGTCAGAAGCTAGGTAAGACAGAGAATGGAACAGTATGCTAATAATTGTTGAAAGTGCTGATACCAACCTAGAACTGAGCATTAAATGCAGGCAAAAATATACACATGACAACCTCTTAATGTATGTATTGTAATCCACAGTGTGGAAGGGAAGGAAGAGAGAGAGCGAGAGAGAGAGAGAGTGAGAGAGAGAAAGAGAAAGAAATTAAGAAACCTGCCACAGAGGCAGGCTAGGGGGGGGAGGGAATCGGGGACATTGGTGGTGGGAAATGGGCACTGGTGGAGGGATGGGTGCTGGAACAATGTATGACCAAAACCCAAATATGAACATCTTATGAACATCTTTGTAACTGTATATCTCACGGTGGTATAATAAAATATTTAAAAATGCATAATAAATTATGCATTTTAAATGCAATTTAAAATAAATTATATTTTCCTAAAAAAAAGAATGCTGTATGTTGAGCATTGATAAATGAAAAACTAGAGATAATGACCAAATTGGACTCTTGGACTTGTCATCATAATGAAGTTTTGGTTTCCTTTAAGTATGATGTATTTCTATTCTTGATAGCACTGAGAAATCATACACTTAGAGGGAAAGGAATAGTCAGAGTAGAGTTAGAGTAAATGTATAAAGATGTGTGGTAAGTTTTGACTTCAAGGAGTTTCATTGATGCAACTTTTTCTGGTGCAGACATACTTCACCATCTAAGTGCAGTCACAGTGAACAAATCTCCAGAGAAATGTGTTCACCTATCACTGTCACTTGCATGGAAGGAAGAAGGTGATAAGTAGTGAAGAAAATAGTATAAATCATATCTTTTTTTAAAAATTATTTTATTATACCACCTTTAGATATACAATTACAAGATGTTCATGTTTGAGTTTTGGTTCTACAGTGTTCCAACACCCATCCCTCCACTTGTGCCCATTTCCCATCATCAATGTCCCCACTTCCCTCCCCTTCCCCCAGCCTGCCTCCATGGCAGATTCTGTATCTCTTTTCTCTCCTTCTCTCTCTCCTCTCTCTCTTTCCTTTCTCTCTCTCTCCTTCTCACTTCCCTTTCTTACACATTGTGGATTGTAGTATATTCTAGGACATGATTGGTTCCACTAGTTTGATGTGGCCGCGTGACTCGGGAGAGCCGGATGGCAGCTCTCCCCGGTGCATCTGAGTCTCTGCATGATATGGTCGGCTGCCCTGGGGCAGTTTGTGAGTGGGGGCCACCAGGCCTCTTGGATGAGTCAGAGAAGGGAATGGGGACCTCAGCTCCATCTCCACGAATGTCCGATGTCTTACGCCTCCGAGAGCCGCCTACCTGGGCTTGAACTCGGTTGCTCTGTTAATCTGGTCTTGAGATCAGTGTCTCTCCTGAGTGGGCTCTGATGTACTGTGATGTTCAGACCGCAAAAAATGGTGGCTAATACGGTGAGCGAGTCTCATCCGGCTGCTTCCGAGGCCCCACAGAGGTGATGGCCCAACACCCAAAACCCATCTTGCCTCCTGGTAGTCTCATGGTCAGCTGAGCTAGGGAGAGCCGGATGGCAGCTTTCCCAGGTGCATCTGACTAAATCATACCATTTAAAAGGCAAAGTTTGCAGCAGGAAAGAAGAGATGAACTGAGTAATAACATGCTGATAGAATAAGATGATTTACCAGGAAATAGAGGGCTCAGGCTTGGTCTCATAGGGAAAATCTTTTTTTAGCAAATGTTTATTTTCTAAAAAATATTTTATTACACCACCGTGAGATATACAATTACAAAGATGTTCATGTTTGGGTTTCAGTCATGCAGTGTTCTAGCACCCATCCTTCCGCCAGAGCCCATTTCCCACCACCAATATCCCCAATTCCTCCCCCCTTCCTCTATCCTACCTCTATAGCAGGTTCTTTATCTCTTCTCTCTCTCCCTCCCTCCCTCTCTCTCTCTCTCTCTCTCTCTCTATCTTCCTTCTCTTACACATTGTGGATTTGAGCAAATGCTTAAAGGAAGGAAAGGGATAGAGATTTGGGTATTCATGAAGAGGTTGCATGAACAAGAAATGGCCATAATAATGTCCCTTTGGTGCCTTCACATGTCCAAAGCCCTTCACTTCTCCTAATGTGAGAATAAAATCTAAGCCTTTCCCCAATGTGCAACCATAGTGAAAATCTTCCCATAACTAGAACTTCCTGTGAGATTGGTTGAGGCCTTCACTATTTTTCATGACACTTCAATTTCTCCCTCTACCCAATCTTGTTTATTTCATTTGCCTCCTGCATGCACTGAAGCCAGAAACATTCCAAATAAACAATAATGATATGTTTGCCATGAATCCAACTTATGATAGAGAACTAGACTAATTTGATTTATCTAATATCTGGTTTGTTAAGCCACGGCAATCAATGTAATAAAAAGAAAGTAACTGAATATATGCTGGTCCAGAGACTCGCAAACATGGGGCAGAGCTGCTACTGGCTCTCCCTGTGACCAGCCGCTCACGAGGCGCCCGGGAGGGATGGTGGGTTCTAGCCCTGGCCCACCATCCCAGCAGAGCCTCGCAACAAGCCAGATGACCCCCCACTCCATGAGGGCCTCCATTTTCCACATCCAGACTTCTCTCTCGTCAGACCTCCACCCAGCAGTCCAGCCTATCAGCGCCCAGCTCATCGAAGTTCCACCCTGCAGCAGTCTTTCTTAAATCCGGCTCAGGTATGCCGGTCCAGAGACTCGCAAAACATGGGGCCGGGAGGGATGGTGGGGTTCTAGCCCTGGCCCACCATCCCAGCAGAGCCTCGCAACAAGCCAGATGACCCCCACTCCATGAGGGGCCTCCATTTTCCACATCCGGACTTCTCTCTCCTCCAGACCTCCACCCAGCAGACCAGAGTATTAGCGCCGGTTCACGCGGCCGCTTGGGCCGCGTGGTTCATCAATAAATGCTGGACTTAGAGATGCCTACAAGAGTATGCTACCTGCACGGCAGAGCCTGGCAAGCTACCCGTGTTGTATTTGATATGTATGCCAAATACCAGTAACAATTATAGACCTCATTCTGGAATGGATTGAGGCTCTTTATGTTCCTGGAGCAAGCAGATGCCTTGGGCTCTACTAGCATGAGACAGGACATATGGAGATGTTACTGGGGCCGCTCGAGCAAATCGATGATGAACGGGAAGACAGAAGACAGACAGTGGAACTGAATATAAGAATGAACTATCAGACATAGTACAGCAGGTAAAGTGCTTGCCTTGAATGACACTGACCTGGGTTCAATGCTCAACGCTATATATGGTCCCTTGAGTCCTCTAGGAATGATCTCTGAGTGAAGAAGCACCCTGAGCACAGCCAAACATGGCCCCAAAACGTAACAGTCCTAATATTCCCTCCCATCCTTGTATCTGTGTCCAACTAAGAGGTACCAACCATCCCACTAGAATCTGGTTGTGCACTCAGTTCTAATGGGAGCGTCTCGGAGGCAGAGCCTGGGATACCCTCACTACCCTGGTGATAGCGCTATACCTCTCAAAACTCAGAGCAATGGCTCAGAAACAGCAGTCTGATCTCTGGTCATTTGCAAAATCTTGGTTAATTTTGATTTTTGATTTGCAAAAATCTTGATTACTTTTAAACGGGATCATACATCATATAGGACAAAATTGTGATGTGACCTTTGGATTGTGTTTCAGGAACTCCTTATCAAGCATTTTGCTTTTAAAGTGGGGAAACTGAGGCTCAGACAGGTAGTTGGTGGTCACAGTAAGTCTGAATTTACCAAGCAGACTAAAAGTGGCTTTACAGAAGTGAATATTTGTATACAACTCCCCCTGTCTTCCCCACTGCGGCTCTAGCACATCAGGAAATATGGAAACTGTCCTATGTAGTTCTTGGCTTTTACAAAAGTTATCCAGTGGCTTTTTTAAAAATGTATTAGAGTCTTTTTGATAATAATTACAAAACAGTCTGGCTCGGAGCCGGAGTGATAGCCCAGCGAGTAGGGCGTTTGCCTTGCACGCGCCAGCCTGTGCCGGCCCAGGTTCAATCCCCGGCATCCTATATGGTCTCCCAAGCACCGCCAGGAGTAATTCCTGAGTGCAGAGCCAGGAGAAACTCCTGAGCGTTGCCGGGTGTGACCCAAAAAAAAAAAAAAAGTCCGGCTCATATCACATTTTGATACAATGAGGCATGGACTTTTTTTTTTAGAGCTGGATCTGAATGAAACGTCTGTGTCACTTTCACACACTTGGACATCTGGTAAAGATACCATTGTTTAGAGGTCATGTTCCTTTCATTCACTCCTGTATTCTCTGCCTTCACCTCATCCAAGTGCATAATCATGATGGTCTGCTTGCATTGTACAACCACCGTACTCAAGACTACTTTGAGGATCATCCAGCTCAACCTAAACAACCTTTAGGGTGTTTGTTTTTATGTTTAGATGTAATAGCTGTGAGACCTGGCAGTTAGAGCCAGTGAGGTTCCAGGATAGGCACCTTAAGGCCGCCTGTAGATAGAGAAGAGGCCTGTCCCTGGAAATGAGGCCTTCCTTTGGGTGCCAAACTAACTTAACAATTAAGAAAGTCCGGAATTGGCCTGCCTCAAACCAGTCTGTGTTCTGCAGTGAATTTTATAGCAGTGCATTTTAGTGTATTTAGGGAGGGTTGGAGCAAAATCCAGCTGTGTGCGAGCTCCCAGGGGGTGGTGGGGGCGTCTGTGCGGCTGGACCCTTGTGCTCTGTGGCAGAGGGCGACCCTCCGGGTGCTGGAAGTCACTCTTTCGTTTGTTTCTTTTGCTTTGTTTTGTTTTGAAGTTTGGGCACACCCAGCAGTGCTCAGGGGCTTACTCCAGGCTCTGAGCTCAGGGACCACTTCTGGGAGGCTGAAGGGAGGCTGTATGGGGTGCAGGAGTTAGGTTCCAGGCCGGCAGCGTGCCAGCTGCTGCACTGTTGCGCCGACCCGCAGCTTAGCTCTGTGAAGTCATCTCATGCCGTGGTCAACTTAGCTCTGTGAAGTCATCTCATGCCGTGGGCCTGCGGCGTCAGGACATGCAGTTACTGTTAACTCTCACTGGTCTTTTTTTACTTTACAGTGTGGTGCCAGCCGTACCCCACCCCCACAGCAGAGCCTGGCAAGCTACCTGTGTCGTATTTTATATGCCAAAACCAGGGCCGTAGAGATAGCCCAGCGAGTAGGGGCGTTTGCCTTGCGTGGCGGCCTGTGCCGGCCTGGGTTCGATCCCCGGCATCCCATATGGTCCCCCCGAGCACCGCCAGGAGTAATTCCTGAGTGCAGAGCCATGAGTAACCCCTGAGCGCCGCGGGTGTGACCCAAAAAAGCAAAAACAAAAAATAATAATAATAATAATATGCCAAAACCAGTAACAATTATAG
Organism: Cryptotis parvus; assembly: GCA_021461705.1. Classification (NCBI taxonomy): domain Eukaryota; kingdom Metazoa; phylum Chordata; class Mammalia; order Eulipotyphla; family Soricidae; genus Cryptotis; species Cryptotis parvus. The sequence continues at coordinate 38,165 of JAJIBD010010406.1, read as the reverse complement.
ACCTCATTCCCATGACCTGAAGGAATGGTTTGAGGCTCTTCATGTTCCTGGAGCGAGCAGATGCCCTTGGGCTACACTAGCACGCGACAGGACATATGGAGATGTTATTAGTGCCCGCTCGAAAGCAAATTGATGAACAACGGGAAGACAGTGATACAGTGACAGTGACAGTGATCCTTGTATCATTGGTGTAAATCATTTCATTTCCTAAAACATATATAAGCATTAGCTACATAACACATATATGGAAATAGGTGAGCTGCAGATCTATAGATGATAGATACATAATCATGCATAATCAAAAACACTGTTATTACTACATACTATTATCTTTTTACAGCTGATGAGAGTGATAACTTTGGGGGAGCACCCGACTCAGAACTTACCTCCTGGCTCTGTGCTCAGAGGAACAAGTGCCATATCGGGAATCCAACCTGGGTCAGCTGGAAGTAAGTAGTGTCTCATTGACTGTATTAGCTCTCTGGCCCTGAGAAAATGTTCATTAAACCTTCACTCTTTCCTTCTTTGTTGTTTATTTTTTCTTTTTGTCGAATTGAGTTTCTGACCTTTATTGGTTTTTCTTGTCTTTCTTAACTTATTTTAATATAGTTTGAAAGCAGAAACAAATTCCTTAGCTTTTTTACATGAGAAGTTCAGCCCCAACTTTAATTTAGACACTGAAATTTCCCAAACAGTTAACAGCAGGGTTTCAGGCATACTATATTCCAACACCACACCCACCACCAGAGTTAGCCTCCCTCCACCCAAAGTCTCAAGGTCCTCTGCTTTTTTTTTTTTTTTTTTTTTTTGGTCACACCCGGCTATGCTCAGGGGTTTCTCCTGGCTCTGCACTCAGGAATTACTCCTGGCGGTGCTCGGGGGACCATATGGGATGCCGGGGATCGAACCCAGGCCGGCACAGGCCGGCCGCGTGTAAAGGCAAACACCCTACCCGCTGGGCTATCGCTCCAGCCCTCAAGGTCCTCTGGCACCCCTCCCCCACCCCCTTGGCAAACTCAATTCTATAGTTAATTTTCAGGAGCTGTAACCATTGACCATTTATTATTCCCTTACTATGTATTTTTATATTCCACATGAGAGATAAGTCTGCTTTCATCCCTCACCCTCTGACTAACTCACTCAGCATAACACCCTCTAGGTCCGTTCACAGTGAAATGCATGATTTCATCTTTCGGAGGAGCTGAGTAAATCGAGTTCCATTGTGCAGTTCTTCCTTGGCTCGTCTGTTCTTGTGTTTTTGGATTGTGTCCAAATCTTAGCCATTGTGAATAACACTGCTATGAGCACAGGACTGCAAATTCTTTTTGAAATAATTTTTTTGGACTTTTAGGATCAATGTCAAGAAGTGGGACTGCTCAGTTATATGGAAGCCCAAATCTTAATTAAAAAAATTATGGTCATGGTAATCTATTTACAGTGGAGTTGGCAGTTATGGTCCTGGTTACCACATCTCACCACTACCAAAGTTAATTCTTAATTTTTAAAAAAGTCTCCATGCTGTTTTCTGTAGAGGTGAACCAGATGACATTCCCATCAACAGTGGATGAGCTTCCCCACATTCTTGCCAACACTGACTATTTAGTTCTTTGACTAATACTTCTTCATTGACCATTCCTTCCTTTTCCTCAGGGACTCCTATAGTTCTTGTATGGTTCCTCTGGTATGTTCTGTCTCCAGCAGAAGGGTATGAGTTGGCAAAGGCATGGTCTTTGGTGAATGAGTTAAAAACAAAACAAAACAAAAAAAACCACGAAGACTTCACCACACATCTTCTTGGAACAGAGATACGGGACTGCTCCCAGAGATGGGCCATCTCCAGCCGTGCCCAGTGCTCACGGTCCACTTGCTCTGTTACAGGAGCTCCTTCTCATGTCCTGCCTTTTGGTTACTTTGATTATTTGTCTCTCACAATATCACCTCCCTCGTGTTCCTCATCTTTTTAGCTTTGCCTCCACAAAGCAAGGATCTGAGGGAGAGTCCAACAGTCCCCTGAATGTGGGGTCCTTATTCCTCCTCAAGGACTGGACACTGAGGTAGCAGCAGACAGCAGAAACTTCCAGAGCCCATGGAAGGATGCCTGATGGGATACCGCCCTCTAGGGGTGAGGCAACACCAAGGCAAAGGCGCTGAGCAGAGGAACAGGTTGTTAAGAGTGTTTTTTTTTTAATTAATATTTTGTTATACCACCGTGAGATATACAATTACAACGTTGTTCATGTTTGGGGGGTTTCGATCACATAGTGTTCCAGCACCCCTCCCTCCACCAGTGCCCATTTCCCACCACCAATGTCCCCAATTCCCCCCCCCCCCCATAGCCTTCCTCCCTTTTGACCCAGCCATACCACTCCTGGGGATATACCCTGGGAAGCCAAAAACACACAGCAGGAACACCATCCGCACTTTTATTTTCATAGCAGCACTATTCACAATAGCCAGAATCTGGAAACAACTAGTATGCCTGAGAACTGATGACTGGATAAGAGTGGTTTTGAGGTATGCTCAGGCCCTGGGGTCTAATTCCTCCTTCTCCATGGCAAACTCTGCACGGTTAGGCCTGATGCTTGTGATACAGCATTGGAACCAGTGGCAGAAAAAGAACAGCAGCTGAGAGCAGGAGGAAAAAGTGCTAGAGGCCAACAGTGAGCCCAAGCCTAAGACCAAGCAGGACCAGCTAGTGCTTCCTGAGGATCTGAGTCTTGCTGGTAGCATTTGCCTTGCATGCGACTGGTCTGGGTTCTATCCCCAGTATCTCATATGGTCCCACAAGCACCACCAGGAGTGATCTCTGATCTCAGAGCTGGAGTAAGCCCTGAGCATTGCCATATGTGATCCAAAATGTGGACATGCTCTAGTCTATGGGCCAGTGGCTGGAGACCTCTGGATTAAGCAAAAGGATTTGAATCCTGTAATCATGTCTCAGCAGCTGGGAAGCAACATGGGTACAATTTGCCAACAGTTTCCTGAAGATCACATTCCGGATACCAGAATACTCAACACTGAATGATCTAGATCTCAAATTGGGCCTTTACTTAGTTAATAACTGCCTACCATAAAAACAAGCTGGTGCCCTGTTGCAGGACTCCTAAGGGCCGCTGCATCTGCTCTGGATTGCCTCCCCGCAGATCACTCCGTAGATAAGGGGTAGTCTAAATGTGGCAGTTTATCTGACCATGTATGCTGTACTAGCTGGTATAAATATTCTCCCATGCTATCACAATCATCGTGGGACTAGCTAGATCTTACCAGCATATTAGCCTGGCCACGTAAGGACACCTAAGTAATTAGACCAGAGAGAAATGCTGTTTGCTTCCAAACAAACAAGCATGGCTCCCTGATAAAATATAAAACTACAATGAAGTAGAGGAGACTTGTGAAGGCTTGGAGAAATATTTAACTGGCATTGGTGTTGATCTTTGGTACAGTGACATGCCATCTCAGAAACCCCCCTTCTCTACATTTCAAAGGCATTCCGGCTCAAAACATTAGCACAGTAAAGGCCCTAGGTGAGATGCAGGGAGGGGACTACCTAAAGGCATTGGACCCTCCCTGCTTTCCATAACAATGGGAGGAAGGTCTGAGTTGCTGGGGGTATAAACTAGCCGGTTCCCGCTCTCCCAGGCTTCTTCTTCCCAGTGGGATTTCGCCCTTGTGAGCGATTATTCCCCTTGGAAGCTTCACACGTGGTGGTTGCCATCTTGGCCTACACGTGGCTGGGGTTCTAGCCTGGAATCCTAAGCATCGGGTTTTTCCTTTTGCTGATTTGTATGCCTGAACCTGTGATAAGTAAAGTCTTTTAAAACCTCATCGGATCCCTGAGTGCTCATCCATTCCTCGCCGGCTTCGGAGGTAGAAGGGAACTTCGCTTCCCGGCACTGTCGGGGACCCCGGCGGAGCGCCCGACAGTGCCCCAATGCTGGGCATAAATATGGGGTGATTGATGACCAATCTTCACTGGTACTCTCCTGTGTTGTTATTTATGTATGCTGTGTAAAATAGTTGTACCATGACTGTTTTCCCAAATAAAACATTTCCAAATAATTGGAAATATTTATTTCCAAAAACATTTATTTCCCAAGTAAATGCTTAGGTGTTTCCTTTTTTTTAGTCACTGTAATTAAGAAGTTATGATTGGTTTCAGGCATACCATACCACTTGTCCTCATAAAAGAAGAGGAAGAGGCACTCGACTGTGTGCTCCAAGGCCAGGTGGTATGGGATGAGGAGAGACGTAGCCACTATGAGCCAGGGAGTGAGGTTTCTCCAAGCACGTAGAGCTGAGAATCCCAGCCCTCAGAGCCTTGACAATGAACTCGTACAAGTCACCAGTATGTGTAAAAGCAGTCACAGCTGACTAAGACACACTTAGGCAATGGGGAAGAAATCATGTTTAATGACTTGCAGATAATCAATTAAGTAATTCACTTTGTCAGAGATATTGGATTTGTTTTTGTTTGAGATCAATTTCCAGGTTAACCAGGAGAATCTCATTTTAAGAAAATGAAGGTACTGAAAATACAGTACAGTGGGCTGGGCATCTGTCTTGGACGTGGTCAATCTGGGTCTCATTTCCAGCATCCTATATGGTCTTCCAGGCACCTCCAGGAGTGATTCCTGAGTGCAGAGCCAGGAGTAACCCCTGAGCATTGCGATGTGTGACCCAAAAAGCAAAAACAAACACTATTGTATAGAATAATTAAATATATTCTATAGGAAACAGTAATTTTGAATCCAATCAAATAACTGTATTAAGTGTAAATGGGTCCAATGTACTGTTTAAAACAGACGAGGGAGTCCAGAGTGATCGGACAGCGGGTAGGGCATTCGCCTTACATGCAGCCAACCTGAGTTCAATCCCCAGCATACTGTATGTTCCCCGAGCAGATCCAGGAGTGACCCCTGAGCATTGCTGGGTGTGACCCAAAAAGGAAATGAATGAATGAATGAATGATAGAGAGGTTCCTTAACTGGATTGGGGAAAAAAGGACTCAATTATATACATTTAATAGGAGATTGAAAGTAAAATTGGATAACAATATACATAGAATAATAGGGTGACAAACATTCTTATTTTGACAGGAATTAAGTTTTCTAGGATGTTAAACTTCAGTACTGAAAACTAACATTAAGAATAATTGTATGGTTAAGTTAACATCCAATTTTATCTAAAAGATAAGATTATTACTGGCAAAAAAAAAAAGAATTATTACTGGCAATACACAGCAAGACTGTTCTAGTTCTAGAAAGGGAAAAAAAATACCTTAAATGTTTATGTGCTTATTAGCAGATCTTCAAAATAAAAGAAGGCAAAAAGATGCACGCACCAAAACTGAGATTACATTAAATGCTGGAATTTTGGGGGGCGGAGCGATAGCCCAGAGGGTAGGGCATTTGCCTTGCACGCACGGCCGGGGTGCCGACCGGGTTTGAGGGCGGTCCCGGCATCCCATATGGTCCCCGAGCACGTCCAGGAGTGATTCCTGAGTGCAGAGCCAGGAGAAACCCCCTGAGCATTGCCGGGTGTGACCCAAAAAAGCAAAAAAAAAAAAAAAATGCTGGAATTTTCTTTCCTTTTTTTTTTTTTTTGCTTTTGGGTCACACCCGGCAATGCTCAGGGGTTACTCCTGGCTCTTCACTCAGGAATCACTCCTGGCGGTGCTCAGGGGACCATATGGGATGCCGGGAATCGAACCCAGGCCGGCACAGGCCGGCCGCTGCAAGGCAAACTCCCTACCCGCTGGGCTATCGCTCCGCCCCTTCTTTCCTTTTTAATTGCTGGAATTTTCTCACAACCTTTTCACATTAACTACTAGAATACGCAGATGAAAATAAGGTGAAGAATGTTTAATTGTCCATTATAACACATTACACACCATAGTTGCTAAGCATATATTCTTTAATTGTACATAAAATGCTCACGAAGACAGAGATGTTCATGATGCTGAGTCCAGAAAAAGTATTGACAAATTTTAAAAAGATTTAAATGGCACATAGATTTAACCTGCTGATGATAGGACTTAGCAGAAAGCAAAAACAACATTCAGATATCCAGAAAAATCATCAAATATTGAGAGCTAAAGCAAAGTCATCTTTTATGTAACCAGTAGATCAAAGAATAAGGAGAAATACAAACATTTTTTAACATAGCAAATCAAATTCGGGGACTTAAGCAATTCTGCAGTCTGTTGCATATTTAAGTGTTTACACTGAAAATAAGATTTTAAAAGGATTTCATTTTTCATTCTAACATTAAGTAGATATTAAATTAAATCCAGAACCAGTGGAAATAAATTATGGAGGAGTGAAAACAAAAATCACACTATCACTATCTATCTATCACTATCTTCCTGTTAATCATCTATTTGCTAGAGCTAAAGAGCCTCAAACCATTATATTAGGTCATGGGAATGACCTAATATAAACGTTACTGGTATTTAGCATATAAAATACTACACGAGCAGCTTGCCAGGATTGCCGTGCGGGTGGCATACTGTTGTAGTCACCTCTAAATAAAGCATTTATTGATGAACCACGTGGCCGCTAGCGGCCATAGGAGCCGGGCTGTGATAGTCTGGTCTGCTGGGTGGAGTTGTGAGGAGAGGGAAGTCCGCATGTGGAAAATGGCGGGCCCCATGGAGTGTGTGTGTGGGGTCGTCTGGCTTGTTGTGAGGCTCTGCTGGGGTGGCAGGCCAGGGCTAGAGCCTGCCATGCCTTCCGGGCACCTCATGAGCGGCTGGGCACAGGGAGAGCAAGTAGCAGCTCTGCCGCATGTCTGCAAGTCTCTGGTTCAGCATACCTGGGCGGATTGAAAAAAAACCGCTGCAGGGTGGGTGTCGATGATCCGGGCTGTGATAGTCTGGTCTGCTGGGTGGAGTTGTGAGGAGAGGGAAGTCCGGATCTGCAAAAATCACACATTAAAAGAAAAATAACCAAATGATAACTATATATTTTTAATTATGAGATTAATAAAATTGAAAAACTCCAAGAAGTTTGATCGAGAAAATAACTCAGTGGCAAAGTGCATGGTTCAAATGCAATGACACAGGTTTGATCTCGAGAAATATTAGAAATGAGAATAAATTTAGATAGGTACCAACACACAGGATCAATGAATAATAAAATCCATTGTATTTTCTACTAATAAATAATCAAAACATACAGTATATGACAGCTATAAATAACTATGCAATACTTGGGAATAAAGTAAAACCTATACACTGAAAAGCTATAGGATAGTGACAAACTATTCTGTAAATAGCCAGATGGTTTAAAAAAAGAAAAAAAACTTTGTCAGTTCTGTATCATCTTGTTGGTTATTGTTTTTTGTTTTATTTTTTTGTTATTGTTTTTGTTTTTCCTTTCTTTAAAAAAATTTTTTTCCTGGGCCGGAGCGATAGCCCAGTGGGTAGAGCGTCTGCCTTGCACACAGCCGGCCTGTGCCGACCTGGTTTCGATCCCCAGCATCCCATATGGTCCCACGAGCACCGCCAGGAGTAATTCCCTGAGTGCAGAGCCAGGAGTAACCCCTGAGCATTGTTGGGTGTGACCCAAAAAAAAGCAAAAAAAAAATTTCTTTAAAAAACAAAAATACACTAGGGGCCGGAGTGATAGCACAGCGGGTAGGGCGTTTGCCTTGCACGCGGTCAACCCAGGTTCGATCCCAGTCATCCCATAGGCTCCCCGAGCACTGCCAGGAGTAGTTCCTGAGTGCAGAGCCAGGAGTAACCCCGAGCATTGCTGGGTGTGACCCAAAAAGAAAAAAATGTACTCTTGAGAGGCCAGAGAGAGAGGACAGAAGGTAGGGCCCTTGCCTTGCATGCAGCAGACCCAGGTTCAGTTCCCGGCATCCTATATGGTCTCCCCCAAGTCAGCTAGGAGTGATTCCTGAGGGCAGATCCAGGAGAAAGCCCAACACACCACCAAAACAAAACAAGTACTTTAGATCAGAGAAGATTTAGGATTAAGGCATTAACCTTGCATACTGCTAGATGTGGTTCAATCTCTGGCACTGTGTATGGTCACTCACCCTGGTGAGAAGTCATTCCTGAGCACAGAGCCAGGAATAGCCTATGAGTACCTCTGAATTTAACCTAACCCCCTGTTCCCCCAAAAAATACATTTAAAAATGGTTTACACAGGGGTCGGAGCGATAGTTCAGTGGGTAGAGCGTTTGCCTTGCATGCAGCCAACCCAGGTTCGATCCCCGGCATCTCATATGGTCCCCCCACGCAGTGCCAGGAGTAATTCGTGAGCGAAGAGCCAGGAGTAACCCTGAGCATCGCTGGGTGTGACCCCCAAAAGGAAAAAAAATTGGTTTACACCACTTTCAGTTAATTGGAATTAAAAACTGCAAAATGAACTTGGCCCATGAGTGATATAATTTGTCCATCTCTATTACTAAATATTCTCTGGGAGGAAAAAATAACAAAGACCTAAACATATGAAAATGTGTACCATTCTGGTAGATAGGAAAATTTAATATTGGTAAGAAATTTCAACTGAGGTCCTTAAAGTGGTTCTGTTATAGGAGATGCTGGAATCCTTGGTGCCTAGATCTATCTGTGGAAGATGCTGTGCCTCAGTGACCTGTCCTGCCCCTGACACGATTTCTCAGCAGTTTTCTGCAGGGCTCAGTTTGCAGAGAAACACCTCTAAGGGTACCAATACAATTGCTGCTCTGTTTAGAAGATTCTACAGATACCAGAGCTCACAGAAATCTCTGGGTACCTTATGAACTAAGCACTACCATGGGTAGTACCATGCTACTAAGTAACCCGAGGACTGGACCGGGTGATAGTCCAGCAGGTGGGGCGTTTGCCTTGCACGCGGCCGGCTCATGCTGGCCCAGGTTCGATCCCCCGGCATCCCATGTGGTCCCCCGAGCACCGCCAGGGGTGATTCCTGAGTGCAGAGCCAGGAGAAACCCTTGAGCATCGCCGGGTGTGACCCAAAAAGCAAAAAAAAAAAAAAAAAAAAAAAAAAGTAACCCGAGGACTAACTACACAAATGTTCTATGATGCCTCCTTGATGCGGCACCGCTGGTCACGTGATCAATGCGTGCACTCTGGATTCAAACCGACTACATTCAAATTCTGGTTTGGCCACCCCTACTCCAGAGGGCAGTCTGATAGAGTAAAATAAATGCTCTTTGTATGTCATAGAATTTTGTAAGAAGAAATGAGGAGACTTGCCTGACTTGGAGGGGTGTAAGGGGGTGTAGTATCTGGTCTGGTCAGGACGCTGCTCACAGGAAAATGAGAGAGACAGTGGATCACACAGTGATCACACAGAGAGGCGGGATCTCAGGACGGGGGCCACTACTGCAGCCCGGGGGCTCCGGTGGGTAGCTGTAGCTTGGTGAGGAGGGTCAGTGTGTGTCCCAAACCTTAGTTCCATCTCTGGAACGCCCAGATTTGGAGCAAGGCTGAAAAGAACAGCCAAGACACAGCTCACAGCCCAAGTATCATGAAACCTGGGTTTAGGTCTAGCTGGGTTGGAGGGAGTGGCCACCTGTGCTGGGAGACCTTTCCTTCCTGCCTACAGTCAGAGTACCCGAGGCCCACGCTGTCGGGACACACCTGCTCCTACTGGGGAGACAGCATCACTGAGAATAAATGGGCCCCTGTTGTGTAGGGGCGAGAGCTGTGCCTGGAGGCTAGAGCACAACAGTGGCGAGGGAGGGGGACCAACAGCACAGGTGCTGGGAGGCTTCTCTTCCCACCTGCTCTCAGAGCCCCTGGGCCACACCTTGGCGGCCCTTTTGCTCCCACCGATAGTCAGAGCACCTGGATTTTGCTATTTGAAGTCAAAAGTGTTGCAGCTGGAAGAGACATCAATGAGAGTGAGCCTCAAGACAGACAACCCCCAGGGCAATAGGACAACACCTTCACATTCTAGACCTTATGGGGAAGTAGCGTTCTGTCCATCCTCAAACCCAGTTCCACGTCTTCAGCACCCTCTTCTCTTCCTACATATGGAGAGAGGATCTGGGCCACATGTTTGCTCCAGCCTCATCGTGGCAGAGACCAAGGGGTGCTGTTAGGATCATAGGGGAAGCACCGCATCCGTGGCTGGCTCTAGCTACATCAGGGACCTTCCAGTCCAAAGTACAGGCAGTGCCATGGGAGCGAGCAGGACCATATGTGGACTTGGAAGCACCTAATACTCGGAGGGGGCCGTCTCAAAACACTTTTAGGAAGACGTTTCCAATTTCACATCTTATCCAACTACATGGAGCCCATCCAATCAGAAATGCCCATGTTTAGCTTTGTCGGAGCCAGCTCCACTGAGGAAATACCTGTGACTCAGGCACTTTAGTTTCTAAGAATGGTGAGAGCAGCAGCCACTTCCCTGAAGTGCCCTCACGAGCCGCCCGGCCCTCATTGAAGATGCAGGTGTTGAATCACAAACCCATTCATTTCCTTCTCTCTCTCTCTCTCTCTCTCACTTCTCTCCCTTTCTCTCTCTTTTTTGGCTTATTTGGGTCATACTCTGCAGTGTTCAGGGGTTACTCCTGGCCCTGCACTCAGGAATCACTCCTGGCCGTATTTGGGGGACCATATGAGAAGCCAAGGATTGAATCCATGTTGGCTGTGAGCAAGGCAAATGCCCTACCCACTGGACTATGGCTCCGGCCCACTTATTTCCTTCTCAAAAGCAAAGAGCTAATAGCTCCCTCTGGAAGTGCATCCATGCCATGAGTGAACTTCGCTCTGCTAGAAAGAGGCTCAGCCCATACCAGTGGCACCAAACAAACTTAACCTTTTTCATCCCAGACCAAGATGGAGGCCGAAAACCTCTGGATGCTTTTGTGTATGCATCTGAGTCTGGGCTCAGCTGAGGCTAGCGAGAGGTCAAAGGACAGAGGCTTGAGAAGTTGTGGAGGAAGTTCCTCCGCTGTGGAGGAAGACACGGAACTGGGTTTGAGAGCGGTCCGAGGCTTGAGAGGTTCCACTATGGAGGAAAGAGATATATATATCTGTCAACTCTGGGCAGTCTTGTTTTCAACAGTTAGCCTGGACAACCTCAACCCTTGGTCAGTCTCTGGGCTTAGGACTGGAAGAACCTCTCTTCCTTCTGCTGCCTACAGCAGACTCTTCTCTGACCCATTTTTCTTTCGGTTTGTTTGGGGCCACTCCCAATGGTGCTCAGGACTTAGTCTTGGTGGTACTCTAGGAACCACATGGTGTGCCGAGGATTGAACCTAGGCTGGCCATATGCAAGGCAAGTTCCCTTCCTGCTGTTCTATCTCTCTGGTCCCTAAGCCATTTGTTTAGTTTTACTGTTTAGTTTGGTTTTGAGTTGTTTGGGGCTGGGGGGAGATCTTTCTTGGTTGGGTTTTGTTCTGTTTTAGCACTGGCCATACCCAGCGCTACACAGAGGTAACTCTTAGATCTGCACTCAGGAATTTACTCCTGAGGGTATTCAGGGGACCATATATGGACTAACTGGGAATCAAACCCAGGTTGGCCCCATGCAAAGCAAGCATCTTACTCTCTCTGCAGCCCCTCATCCATGACTTAATTTTGCTTTTCTTTCCAGATCAAAGCTTCCATCATGGTAATTTGTGTTCTGCTCCCATGTCTTCGTTCTCGGACTAATCCATGTAGAACTCAGTTCCATGAATGGCAGCAGACTGACAGAGACTTCAGCTTTTCATACTATGGGACTCAGCTTTGGGAATAATCAAATGGCCACAGACTCCAAGAGCTAATGTCTGATGTTCTGAAGGGATGGCAGCTCAAACGGAAGGCACACTCAGAGGAGGGAGGGAGGTGACCTGGCCCTGCCACTTTCCCTCTTTCCTTCTCCTCGCCCCCATCTGATCTGAAGACTTCCAAACCACACTTCACAGTTGCTGTTGTTGGTGCCCTGGAACATGAGGTGCTTAAGTCAGGTGGGTCTTGTATCCACCTCAGGTGACACTGTCTGCCCTTGTCCCTGGGAGAAGAGAGGTCAGAGAGTGACATGGCTTCCTTCAAGGATCCCTCAGACATGCCCTCGAGAGACCCTTGACAATAGCAGTCCCCGCTCGACATCTTTGGAAGAAGCCGAGTCAGCTTTTTTTTTTTTTTTTTTTTGTTTTTTTGGGCCACACCCGGCAATGCTCAGGGGTTACTCCTGGCTCTGCACTCAGGAATTACTCCTGGCGGTGCTCGGGGGACCATTTTGGGGTGCCGCGGGAGCGGATCGACCAGGCCGGCACAGGCCGGCCGCGTGCAAGGCAAACGCCCTACCCGCTGGGCTATCGCTCCGCCCCCGAGTCGCTCTTGTGACCAATGGAGACATCTGAGTGGAATGGGAACGGTTCTCAGGAGTCAGTACCTGTGCTCATTCTCCCTGACCTCGGTGCTCTGTACCGCAAGGACCACAAAAACTGTTGACACAAGATGGCTAATACCAGAGCCTAGTGGTTAAGAACGTGATCTATAGAAATTGGGTCAAATCCTCATGAGAGCCCACTTTCTGCACAGAGGAAAGTTCTAGAACTAAAAAGGCTATTTTAGCCCAGCGGGTAGGGCGTTTGCCTTGCACGCGGCCGGCTCAAGCCGGTCCGGGTTAGATCCCTGACATCCCATATGGTCCCCGAGCACCGCCAGGAGTGATTCCTGAGTGCAGAGCCAGGAGAAACCCCTGAGCATTGCTGGGTGTGACCCAAAAAAAAAAAAAAGGCTATTTTACCACAGTTATTCAAGTAAGTGAAGAAAACCTACCAGGTCCTTGCTAGCCTAAGAGGGAAGGATGTGGGACAGCCCCAGGCAGCCCAGAGCACAGGCTCCTTACCTTAGCAAACCAGCTGGGGGCGCCCTGGGGCCACACCTTTCCAAGGTGACCTCAGTGTACCAGGGCTCACACACCTTTCCAGGTGATCTCTCCAATTCCAAGGCTTGAGATATGCTTAGAGAGAACCTTGGTGCGATTGGCAACTCCGGGTCCTGAGCACTGCGTGCTGGAAGAGGGAGCGAGACAGGAATGGGAAACGGTGTCATTGGAGGCGGTAGCCTGAAAAGGGAAATGCGCTGCCTTTTGCGTCCCTGACACTCAGTTTCCTAACAGCACTTGCCCTGCTGCGCCCCTACCACCTTCTTCCCTGCCTGCCCAAGAGGGCGTCTCACTGCAGCCGGGAAAGAGCTACACGGTCACTAACTGCATCTTCTCCTGTCTCCAGTCTTCACAGTGCGCCGGGCACCTCAGAGCTGGGCGCGACCTCGGCAATGCTTCAATTCTGCGAGAAGCCCCGAAAAGGAAACTTTCCCAGTTGGGCCCTTGCCCGGGCGCTTTTGTTGTTAAAGCCCCAGCCCAGGCGCGCGCGCGCTTCTTCTCGTTGGCACGGTGACTCGCAACCGACAACGGCCCACGAGGGGCCGGATTCCCACTGCTCGCAAGTTAGAAATCCCTACCCTGGGACCCCACTGCCGCCGCCCCTGCCGCCCCATCTCCCTGCGACGTCAGAGGGTCTGTCCAGCGCTGTGAGCTCCACAGCTGAGAGCTGTCTCTGGTCCTGCAGGCTCAGCACTGCTCTCAGGGTCTCAGCTCCTGGGTCCAAGGCACTTGAGCTCGCACTTCAGGCTGCCGGGTTCTGAGAGGCCTCTTTCTCCCTCTCTGTGCCATCTGCAGAATTGCTCTCTCCACCGGCTACTTTCACCCTGAAGAGTCCAGCCACTGCCCTATTAGATGCCAATTTAGCTGACCTTTATGCCAGCTACCAATCCTCTCTGTCCTTTACCTGTCCCAAGGTATTGAGCATGAAATGAGATGCCTAAATCCCAGCTCTCCTTTTGTTGTTCCCACTGGATCTTTTTCCCCCTGTAGGATGGAGTACAAAGAACAATACAGGGGCCGGAGTGAGTACAGTGGGTAGGGCATTTGGCCCGGGTTTGATTCCCTGGCATCCCATATGGTCCCCCAGGCACCTCCAGGAGTATTTCCGGAGAGCAGAGTGTTAGATTACCCTTGGCTCACAGCCTTCTTCACCTGCTTGCCAGCCCTGGGTTTTGTATTGTAAATGAACGATTGTTTCTCTCTTTCCTGTAAGCCCTTTACACATTCTTATACTAGAAAAAAAAAGACTTTTTTGACACAGGAAAACAGACTATGGATTTGTGATATAAGGGTTAATTAACTCTGAATTAGTTACTCCTGAGCATCCGTCTATTTCCTAATGTAAAACCTCAGTTGCCCTTAGACTGATTCCAGTTCCTTCCACACCAAAAAGAGGGTCCCATTGCAGGAGTGGATGGACTCAGGGAAAGCCATGGGTAAGCTCCCCTGGCCTCGATATGGGACAGACTAAATGTCCTGAGCAATATAATAAGCTAAGCATACAGTCATGGAGCAAACTCTGTAGTGACCTGAAGATAAGCAACTCACTGATTAAGGGCATTGTTGGGGTTAGGACAAAGAAACCTGGGCAGAGGAATGTAGTCGGGCTATATGGCAAGATGGTCCCAGGGATAGTCACCTACACATTTAATCCCGGTGTAAGTAAATGTCTGTCTCTCTTTCGTGTTTGTACAAAATGACTAGAAATATTAAGATGAATATTTACCAGCTAAGGAAAGGAGAAAACATGTCGGGGTTCCTCCCTTGTCCTGGGAGGCCCTACAGGCCCAGGACAAGATCTGTCATCTCTAAAGGGAAGCTCCCTGGTGGTTTGCCCTGGGAAGGGGAGCTTTGTACCACCTCATTGTTTCCAGATTAAGGTCCAGTACCTCTCACAACTCCCTTCTCCCAACCTTTTGTAAACTAGCAGATTTGAGTTGACTTGGGAGTGTGTGTGTGTGTGTGTGTGTGTGTGTGTGTGTGTGGTGAGTGTAGTGAGGAATGAGGAGAGATTAAAGAAAAGAGCTTTAGACATTCAAGGCTGTGGTCTTGTTCCTTTGTCCACCTGTCAGGGGAACAGTTGTCAGCCCCGAAAAGCAGCTAGGGAAAGCAATCACAGAGCAGGTGAGATTTATTTGACACCACTAGGTGAGGCTGAGCCTCCAAGTGGCAGGATGAATTCTTGCTCTGGGGATGGTGGACCTGGGCTTTTTTTTTTTCCCAGAGCATGTATTTGCTTCTTAATTGCTATGATTCTGGCTGTTGTGCTAAGTGGAGAAAAGAACGGATACTGTGGTTCACAATGATCTCCCTTGAGCCCAGGAGTCCTAAAAACTAGGCTGTGATTCTTGTATCCACACTATCGGAAAGGAAATTGCTCTGGCAAATTATAGGAACAAGACAGTCTCCAGTCATCGAGGAATTTTTTTCTCTCCAGGATGTTGGCTTCTCTAGAGGCTACGCTGGCTAAATAGGCTCAGGATATTCTGAATAAAGGTGGAAGTAGAGATTTCTTCCATCAGACTACATCAGGTGTGCTCCCGCTGTTCTGAGTGCCGGTTGGAGCAAGCACCTCTTTCTAGAGGAAGGGCACTGTTGCTTCCTTTTGAACTACCTGGGCTTTGCCCACGGAGACCCCCAGCGCTGCGGTTGTGAGTAGGAATGCAAGGGTCTCGTGTACAAGAATGGTGCTAGCCTTGACAACTTCAACAGAGGTTGCCTGAGCAGGTGTGTCTGAGGTGCTTGAATGGGAACCAGGAGAGGGAGAAGGCCCCACCAGGATGGGTAAGAAAAGCAACAGGTGTACCTTAGTCAACCAGGTTCAACCCTGCTGTGTGAAGGAGGGGAAGCAGAAATATTTCCAGGTCATGTATTTTTGGGGGGGCAGCTTCTTCCGACAACAGCTTGCCCTGGCCAGGAGGGCCCAGTACTCTGGCCAGAAACAGGAAGAGAAGACTGTTACAATTATTGTCCTGGGGGGCCACAGCGATAGTACTTGCCTTGCACACAGATGACCGGGTTCGATCCCTGGTACCCCACATGGTGTCCCCAGCACCACCAGGAGTGATGCCCGAGTGCAGAGCCAGGAGTCAACCCTGAGCATTGCTGGGTGGGCCCAAAAAGCACCAGAAACAAAAATGTATTGTTTTGGCCCCTCCCTTTGCAACCCATGAACTCCAGAGAAGTGACCCCAGCTCTGACTTGGAGTTGGGGGAGGCACAAGAGATTCCAAACACAAGTCTGAGGCTGGCTGCTAAATGCTTGTGTTTTTGTGTCACACCCAGGGATGCTCAGAATTTACTCCTCATTCTACACTCAGGAATTACTCCTGGTGGTGCTTGGGAACAGTATAGGATGTTGAGGGTGGAACCTTGGTTCGATCATGCGCAAAGCAAACACCCTACCTGCTGTACTACTGCTCTGGCCCTGCGGCTCTAGAGCCTTTAATTCTACTACAGGCCTTGAGGTACTGGGAAGAAGAGTGGGCCAGGCCCAGATCACCCTGCTGTGGCCAGATCAGTCCTCTGAGAGAAGCTCTCCATGCAGTGCCTTTGAGAAGGGTGATTGGATTGCAAAGACCTCACACAGGACTATTTAAAACCTTCTAGAAGGCTATTTATTTTCCCTTCCTGGCAATCTATTGGCGGTGCCAGCAGATTACCTGCTTCTGAGAGTTCTGCGAGGCCCTTGGGACAGTTGGACCCTCTTCAGATCAGTTAGAATACTGGGGAGTGAAGATCTGAAATTACCTACCAAGAACATACGAAGGCGGCAAATGAAGGGGCAGAGGCGGGAGAGGAGCCCGACCATTGGTGGAATGCGGGGCAAGTGGAGGTGAATTTTGCTCAAGCATCTTCTTGTAAGAGCAGCATGTGCTTGCGAGACTCCTGGGATTGCAGAAGAAAACCCGGAGAGGTTCCAGCTCCTGCTCCTGAAGGTGGGCTGTACTAGCATGTAATAGAACATATGGAGATGTTACTGGTGCCCGCTCGAGCAAATCGATGATCAACAGGAATACAAGTGATACAAGTGATATGTATGCTTCCTCCACCAATTCTTATATATATTTTCTTTTTTGGGTCACACCGATGATGCTCAGTGGTTATTCCTGGCTCTGCACTCAGGATTTACTCCAGGTGGTGCTCAGGGGACCATATGGGATGCCAGGAATGCAAGGCAAATGCCCTACCCGCTGTGCTATCACTCTGGCCCACACTGGTATATATTTTAGTTGTGTTGTGTAGAAGTGATAGCACCCCCTTCTTGTATTCACCTGCTCATGTGCAACTGGTACTGTGCAGCAGGCAATCAGTCACTTGTAGTTTGGGATATCACAGATAGCAGAGCTTGTAGGCTCAAAAAATCAGAGTTTCAGGATCACAGAGCATCTGGATACTGGGGATTTGAACTCATGACCATATGTTTTATGAATATATGTTTCTTATAGTTCACTTATATGTATATATGTATACATACCTATAGACATAACCAGTGGAGGTATTAAGTAACCTACCAATTTCAAAGTCAGAGGAAGAGTAGAGCTTGAGTATTCTAGGCTAACACTTTAAGCCAGAGCACTGCACATGTGTTAAATACAGGTCTTTTTATTCCCACAGTGGAGCTTCTCAAGACAGTGCATTGACTTCTGATGAAACTCAACTGAATTCACAGCCTTTGATACAAACACCTTGAAGTCAGGGGCCTCCGCTTTGGTCTAGGAAAACAAATGACAGGCTAAGCTTATTTAATATAACTAGAAAGGCTGAAACTATTAACAGTCAAAGACGAATTCATGAGGGACAGTCACCTTCTCTTTCTAGGGAAATCCTTCGCTTCCAAGTTGCTGAGATTTTATTCTTGCATGAGGAGAAAATGAGTGGTGACCACACCCTTCTATTCCCAAAGAATCCTTGGGTATAAGTGGCAAATATGGCCCAAAAGCCACATTGTTACTTTCTGGACCCACCAAAGAGAGCACACTTGATCTGATCATGAAAAAATGTCTGAACTACAGGTATTTTCTCAGTGGTGTTGGCTACCTAAAGTCAAAGAGGGTCTCCCTGGAAGATCCAGTAGTTCTGACTGGACGCTTAAGATAAATATTTTCCTAAAAGTGATACTTTCTCATCTTACTGCGACAGATTTCCTCTTGACATGAGCTGCTCCCAATGACGGTAAAAACAGAAGTACCTCCAAGAACAGTGGAATGTTGTCTTCCCCCATTGCACCACTTCTCCCATTGCCTGCGAACAGGCAGGAAAGTATCTCCAAGTAAAGTTGCTCTTATTAGTGCTGGTCTCTTCCATTGTAACGAGTGTAGACCAGCAGGACCCTGGTGGTCAGGTCTCAGTTTCTTCCAACATGCTTTGAGGTGCTGCAGTGTCCTGAAGATGAGTGCTTCAGACATGGAGCTGGGACTCAGAGCTGATATCTTACCCAATAGAGCTTCAGATCCCACAAACTGAAATGGGTCTGGTTTTAGCATTCTGATATCTTCCAGGCAATATGTTGTAGCTGTACAGATTGGGGGTGAGGTGGGGGATCTAGACGCCCCCAAAGAATGACCAGGTGCTACGGAGATGTCAGAGGAGCATGGAGTTTTGCATGCACAGAAGTGATTAAAGTTGTGCTTCCTTTGGGAACTAGGAAAACAGTAAAGGTTGGATCTGGATCACGGTCAGGTTTCCTAAAGGGTTGGTGTTTTCCAAGATGGCAGGGGAGCTGTCAGGAAGTTCCTGGGGAAAGATCACTGCAGACAATCAATTTCATCAGAGTCAAAGGCAGGCATGGATGCCCAATTTGCTAAGGGCATCGTTAAACTGCCCTGAAAGCAGGCCATTGTTAAACTTACAGTAAGTAGGCTAGCATAGAGAAACGGGAGGCCATGGGAACAGGGAGACTGACTCCTGGCTGTTTCTATTAGTGAGACTTCACATGTGACTGAGGAGTAGCTCCAAGACTCAAGAAAAGGTTCAAGGTTGGGGTAAGGTTCCTCACCCAAGATCCAGGAGCACTTGGGGGAATTGAAGCGTCTTTCAAACACAGTGGGTCTAATGTGCCACTGGATCCTGGGGAGATGAGAGTCTGAGAAGGGTAAGTGATAGTCCTGTTGGTTACACCCAGTGGGATGGAGGTCAAGTCTACACAGGGGCTGACTTCCAAGGTAGAGGTGATAGGGAGGCAGTGACAGGATGTCCTATGGTGATAGATCGTACCGGTGGAAGCAAAGTTAGAACCACAGAGGGCTACAGGAACAACCGGGGTCGGCTGCGTGCAAGGCAAATGCCCTCCCGCTAGATATTGCTCCGGCCCCCAGTGACCTTCACGTGAAGAGAATCATATATGCTCTGTTCATCTTACTAAGATTCATCCATGTCATTCCACTTATCTGTGAAAGAGTTTGTTTATCCATACTGTTGATGCATGTTTGTCTTTCATATAGTCTCTAGCAAATAAAGTTTTTGCCCAGGAACTCTGGTACATGGAAGAATGTGTTTGTCTAAGTTTCCAGGAATTAAATTCAGGGTCTCGGGGCCTGAGCGATAGCCCAGCGGGTAGGGCGTTTGCCTTTGCTGGTTGGCCCATGCCAGCCCAGGTTCGATTCCCGGCAACCCATATGGTCCCCCGAGCATCGTCAGGAGTAATTCCTGAGTGCAGAGCCAGGAGAAACCCCTGAGCATTGCCGGGTGTGACCAAAAAAAAAAAATAAATAAATAAATAAATAAATAAATAAATAAATAATTTCAGGGTCTCACACATGCAAAGGAACGCACTCTACTGATGAACCACATCCCTGGACCAAAACCATTTTCTTTTCATTGTGTTATTTTTATGGACCAGACTTGTTGGTTTGGTGCAGTCAGGGTCTATTTCCAGCACAGTGTGCAGGGGATCATAAGATACTATGGGTGGAAGCTAGCCCTCTTCCATAAAAAGCATGCACTATCTCCTGGACCAAGAATATTTTTTAACAGCAGGTCCTGTGTAAAACTTTTCTTAAGAACCCTTCAGTCAGAAGATACATTATAAATGTTTAGACATTTAGCAGTGAAATTAAAGGTATGTTAGGTAAAAAAATTTCAAAATAGAATAATATAAAATCATAATTGAAAATATTAACATTGCATTCTCATTAAGTACTAGTACAACAGATAAAAACAGTATAAATAGGGACCGGAACGATAGCCCAGTGGGTAGGGTGTTTGCCTTTGCACACGGCTGGCCTGTGCCGGCCTGGGTTCGATCCCTGGTATCCCATATGGTCCCCTGAGCACCGCCAGGAGTAATTCCTGAGTGCAGAGCCAGGAGTAACCCCTGAGTGTCGCTGGGTGTGACCCAAAAAAGCAAAAAAAAAAAAAAAGTATAAATATTAATTAAACACATTTTTCCCCAAATTTTATTACACCATTTTAGACATACAATTGAAAGATGCTCATGTAGAGTTTTGGTTCCACAATGTTCCAACACCCATCCCTCCACCCAAACCCATCTCCCATCACCAATGTCCCCACCTCCCTCCCCCCTCCCACACCTCAACTACTTGGCGGGTTCTGTATGTCATTTCTCTCCTCTCTATCTCTCCCTCCCGCCAAACTTTCCTGCACGTCGTGGAATGCAGTGCATTAAAGGATATAACTGTTTCCACTATTTTAATGGACCATGCAGCCGTGGCATGGGCTCGAACTGGTTTTGCTCTGTTAATCTGGTCGTGCGGTATTATCCCAGCGTCCGGACAGCGAAGGTGGTGGCTAGTGTGGTGGGCGAGTCTCATCCGGCTGCTTCTGGGACCCCCCAGAGGTGATGGGTCCACTCCCAAAACCCATCTGTCCTCCCAGGAGCCCCATGGTCAGCTGGGCCTGGGGCGAGCCGAGTTCCAGCTTCCCCAGGCGCTTGTCAATTAAACACATTTTCCCCAAGAGAACATGGAATGCTTGTGAAGATAGTCATTTAGTGGGTAAAAAAAAATAAAGCCACACTCATTTTTTTTTTTTTTTTTTTGCTTTTTGGGTCACACCCGGCGATGCTCAGGGGTTACTCCTGGCTCTTCGCTCAGGAATTACTCCTGGCGGTGCTCGGGGACCATATGGGATGCCGGGATCGAACCCAGGCCGGCACAGGCCGGCTGCGTGCAAGGCAAACGCCCTACCCGCTGGGCTATCACACTAATTTTTAATATACACTGAA
This sequence comes from Cryptotis parvus, assembly GCA_021461705.1. Taxonomy (NCBI): domain Eukaryota; kingdom Metazoa; phylum Chordata; class Mammalia; order Eulipotyphla; family Soricidae; genus Cryptotis; species Cryptotis parvus. The sequence goes on along the minus strand of JAJIBD010010406.1, from coordinate 17,142 downwards.
CAAGACGTAATTAAAGTAGAAAAAAAAGTTAGGATGCCCTTAGATATTTAGGAATAAAGCAAGATATACTTTTACATCAGCATGGGTCAAAGAAGAAATGAGGAGGGCTGGAGTGATACTACAGCAGGTAGAGCATGTGCCTTGCATGTGGGTACCAAGTTCTATCCCGGGTACTCCAAGTGTCCTTCGAGCACTGTGATCCCTGAGCACAGAGCCAGGATTAAGTCCTGAGCCCCACTGGGTGCTCATCCTCCAGAAAAAAAGGAGGAAGAGGAAGAAGAGGAAGAGGAGGAGGTGGAGGAGGAGAAATTAAACTTATTTAGAAAGGATGAAGAAACCATTGGTCAATTTTCTGTGATTTCAGAATTCCTCAAAGTCCTCAAAGCACTGATTTTTTTTAGGTGCCTCTTCAAACTTCTAACTTCAGACTTAAGGAAAACATTTTAGCAGTGTTATAATCAAAAAAAGAAGGAAGCAATTTTTTCTAGTTCATTCTATGAAGCTAGGATTATCTTAGGACCAAAATATACTGTTATAGAAACAGATTAATATTTCTCATGATCATAGGTATGAGAATCTTCCTATTATTTTTACAAAATATAACCACATCTGAAAATATGATTTAGTGTGACCAACTGCAATTTGCATCAGGAATGCAAAATTTGTTTAATATTAAAATAAATTAATGTGAGTTACATTGTTTATTCTTCATCTTAGAAGAGAGGAGGAAAGCCTCAAAGATGAATTTCTCAAGGCCATAAGAAAAGTTACTGACAAACAGAAAAAAAATAGAAAACAATAGGGGGAAAATAAAGAACAGTGACAATTTAATTCTCTCTTCTAGTAGGTACTCCTGCCCCTTGAGGTGTTGCAGGTGTGGCTGTGGTGCCCAGTTGCATCGGCAGGTGGCAGACAGGAGAGACAGACTTGTCTACAATCAGGGCTCTGCCCCATGGGCCCTGGATGGTTGATGGTCTGACATAGAAAAAGACTGGGCCCCCTGGGATGAACCCAGAGCCACGAAAGAGCCTGGTAAGCTACCCATGGTGTATTCGATATGCCAAAACAGTAACAATAATGGACCACATTTCCATTGACTAGAGACATTATTGGCGCCCCGCTAGAGCAAATTGACGAACAACGGGAAGACAAGGACAAGTGACTAGTAGGTACTGAAGGGGAATTGACTTTGTTTCTTTTCCTCGGTCTCCATTTCTTTTGTTCGTCTTTATGGATTCATCACAAAACATGCTTGGGATATACACTTTCATTCCATGTCAATTCTGCCCAGTTGCTGAGTATCTTGTGTCCAAGTGTACCTCACAGATGGCTCTGTGGTTTGCAAGGCACAATTAGAAACAAATGCCTGACATGGTTAGAGTGACAAGTGGATCTCTGCCCTACAGCTTTAGAGAAGACCAGAGGACAAGATGGTCAATGGGTGCCTTACGGTTACAACCACTTCAGATATCCCAATAGATGGTGCGTGTGCTCATATCAGGGGTGCCCTCAAGCGCCAGGTGCCCAAGAACATGTATAATGGTCATCTGTGGTGCCTCCATGAGGAGGAGGCACCAGTTAAGTGATCAGTGCATGAACTCTGGAATCAGGCAGACTGGGTTCAAACCCTGGCTATGTCAGTACCCTGTGGGTAACTTGAAGACTCATCTTGCTCCAGGACTTGGAGAGGTCAGAGCATTCAATCTCTTTGAAGGCAAGGTGAGTCCAAACACAGTGGGCTCGGGGGTAGATTGATATCCCAGCACAGAAGGTATGGGCTAGATTGATATCCTCTGTGATAACTGTTTGAAAGGAAGAGACTGAGGCAAATCACAGCTCTCCTGCTTGGTCATTCCTTTTTCCTCTATCGCAGGCCCTGCTGCAGCTGTTCTGGGCCTCCTAAGTTACACTAGCATCCAAAGAAAAGAGAGGCCAGTGACATGTGACCTGGCCCCTACTCTGTCTTAGTTGTTCCAGAGCTGATTTGGAGCTGGCTCTTGCCTTCCCTAACTCTGAAAGGAAGGAGACTCTGACAGGAAGGGCAACAACCCCACAGACACCAAATGCCACAGGACTGGCCTTGGCAAAGAGTGGACTATAGAACCAGGTACAGGTGGCCCAGCTCTGCCAGCACCCAGCAGTCTCCGTCCATAATATGGGGAACATTGATCATTGAGACCAACATCTCCAACCAAGAATTCAAAATACAGGGGAAAGACTTCAGTTTTGATCACCCCCCGATCCACTCTGCCACACATTCTAATACCACAAACAGTATGACTTACCCCTGGGAGGCATTTCCAAATGGCACTGTCAAACACGTTTTTCCATGGCAGTTTTTCTTTAGAAAGCTCTTCCAACGCCCCCCAGCTTGCATCCATGTCATTCCTGTCCCTGGCATCCTATCTCTGACAAGTTGTCCCCCACTCGTTCCCAGCAATGCCAGGTGTGACCCAAAAACAAACCAAAGAACAATTCAGTTTCAGGCACTAGAGAGACAGTACAGTGACTTGCCTTGCATGAGATTGACCTGGGTTCAATGCCTTGGCTCCACATATGGTCCTCTGAGTCCCTCCAGGTGCAATCCTTGAGCATAGAACTCGGAGTAAGTCCTGAGCACAGTCAGATGTGGCTCAATCCCCCTTCACCCAAGTCAGTTATAGGCACAAACTACATTTGGGATCTCACACAACAGAATAAAAATTATCCTAAAAAATCAGGTAATACAGGCTTGACTATGTGGGATTCTTCTTGGTGAGAGAGTAGGGGAGTGTATAGTGACTGAGAAAGATAACTCAGGTTACGGGACAGCTGATATTCTTTGTATTGGTTGTAAAAACATCAATGTAGTCATTAGACTTCTATATTTTAAATATACTATATTTACACCATACTTCACAAAGTTATGGGTTGTATTTTCCAAAATGAATAGGTTGAAGTCCTCGTCCCCCTCACCAGAATGCAACAGCATTTGAAAATAACGAGTGCCTTGAAAAACATAACTGGGCTAAAAAGAGGTTGTGTTGGGGACTTTTGTCCAGTGTAACTTGAATTCTTATTAAAAAAAAAGATACTAAGACACAGATAACACAGAAGGACACCTCCTTTTAGGACAAAGAGAAGGTAGCCATCTGCAAGCTGAGAGACTGATGAAGGCAGGTAACTGGAAATGGAATGGAATTCCATTGGGGGAAAAAAAAGTAATTTGGATAAACTTGGATAAATTTCCAATGGAATTCCTAGAAAGTAATAAAATCAATAGCCTAAAGCTGCAAAAAGCCCACCTTGCAGACAAGACACAGGAATAAACCTGATAAGGAGCCCTTCTGAGAGAAGCTCCAGCAGGAACAAAGGCCAAGGAAAGAAATTTCACAGAGGACTACCACTCCCTCCCAACTCTATCTCCTTGTCAACCACCTTAGCAACAAACTCTTACCTAGGTAGAAGCTCCAGGTGGGGCGGCTTGGGGAAAACTCTACAAAAGCAACCTTGAACAAAGAACACAAGCACATATGCTGCCCGAGACTATGTGCTGTGTGTGCCCACATGGCTAATCACATGTGGCACCTGAGCATGTGGCACCCGCACCTCCCCTCTTCAGATATGTACTGGGGCTCTCTCCACCTTTGGAGAAGCCTGTGTTCTCTCTTGAGCATGTTATTCTCCCTTCTTTTTCTCTCCCTTCTTCCCCTTCCTCAAAACCCCAAAATACAATCTGTTTTTACTTCACTGCTCATCTCCTCCTGAAATCCTTTTCTGTTGAGCGAAGACAAAAACTTGTTAGGGGGTGGGCAAGACCTAGGACTGGCTTTCTTTTCCTACAGAGAGCAATTCCATGATCAAGCCTGAGTCCACGACTCCCCAGAAATTGGGTGGTGGAGATTAACTCCAGTGCCAAGAAGACTAAGTGGACATCAGATGTGGCTTGACGGTCACCTTGAGGGGGCTAGTGGTACCCAAAGTCCGTATCTCATCGCAGGAGCTCATCCTCAGATTTACCAGCTCTGGCCTTCCCAGTGGGTCCCAGGGTAGCAGATACAGATAGGAGAAAGTAGTGACTCTCTCTCCACCTTACATAAGCCACCCATGGGGACCCACCAACTTCAGATGGTTTCTGTGTAAATCCTTTTCCATCTGTTTCTGGAGAGCCCAAATTCTCTTCTGGCTTCCTTGTCATGGCCCTATCAGGATATTTTTTCAGAGAGAGAGAGAGAGAGAGAGAGAGAGAGAGAGAGAGAGAGAGAGAGAGAGAGAGAGAGAGAGAAAGAGAGAGTGGGGCAAGAGGCTGGGGAGGTGGGGAGGGAACCGGGGACATTGGTGGTGAGAATAGGACACTGGTGGAGGGGACAGGTGCTGGAACACTGTATGACTGAAACCCAATCCTGAATATCTTTGGTGGTATAATAAAAAAAGAAATTTAAGTCCTTTCAAGGCTTAATTCACCAAACTATTCTTTGCTTTTGGGTCACCGGGATGCTCAGGGGTTATGGTCTGGTACTCGGCGTCGCGGGCCTTGGGTGGGGGGCCGGCAAGCCTCCGGCCCCCCCCCAAACTATTCTTACCCTACCACATTTGAAGAGAAATAAGTGAAAGCCTGTGATTTTCTCACTATTAATGGGCATACTTTGAATTTCAGTGACACTACAGAATGAGACTAGCGAGATCAGAGAATACCGTGCTTGACAGAGTCAGGAATAATAGCTAGCTAGCAACAGTCTGGAGATACACTGTTGATAATTCTGGGTACTTTTCCTCGATTAGAGCCAGGATATACCTTCGCAGTAAGATGAAGGGGCAAAGTAGCCCTGGAAGCGCGGATGAATCTTTACCCAGAATGCTCTGCACTGAGTGACGGAAAAGCTCATCCAATGAAGGTACAGGGGCACAAAAAAAAGGCGGTTGTGATTTGCCAAGGAAAAATGGGGCGGACCTTCCAATCTTGTGTTGAGGCAGTCGTCTTGGTTGCTTCGACGTCGACCAGAGAAGCTCCAGAGTTTGGATTTGACGCAAACCTCCTGAAAGTGCGAGTACGTATTGGAATAACAGGAGGATGAACTGTCCTAAGTGTCTACGGTATTTGTAATTAAGGAGACTCATACAGACGAGCAATACTGTCTGAGTCCGATCTCCTAAGGTTTTCTAGCTGGAGAATAATGACAAGGAAGCACGGGGAGATTTAGGCCTTCTCCAAAGCCACAGAAATGATACATGTCACTTCCGAGGGGTGACTGGGTGACTCCCCTGGGGTGGTCCCACATCCAGAATGGGCTGGGGAAGGAATGTTCTCTGGCTTGAGAAACTCTAAACCAGGGACCTGAATTGAGTTTAGGAATTTTATGGAATTTTTATGTGACTTCCAGTCCACAGGCTAATATCAGTGGCCTCATGACCTTACAGAAGTGTTGAGTCCTTCCATTCGTCTCCTACCCCATCCCAGTTTTTTAATCCCGAGGCCCTAGAGGAGAGAGGATCCCAGTCTGAGCGTTGAGCACGGGGCGTTGTGGGGAGGGGGGCGTGGCTTGCTTGGGAGTGATAACTCCATTTCTGAAAGTCAGTGTGATGAGGTATGTGGAAATGTTGAAGGCGGGGATTATCATATCACGAAAGTCTAGTGGGGCATCTGCTCCAGGAGAATATGGGAAACCGAGAGTTTGTGTTTTGTCTGTACAGAAGAATGAGTTAAGGGGGTAAGTATTGGATGACAGGAGAATGAACTGTACCTGAGTTTCTATGGTGTTTGTAATTAAGGAGACTCATATAATGTGAGAGAATGTCTGAGTTAGATCGCTTAAGGTTTCCCAACAAACTGGAAACTGAAGAATAATGACAAGGAAGCACAGGGAGATTTAGTCCTTCTCCAAAGGCAGAGAGCTGGTAAATATCATTTCTGAGAAATTGGTACAGAGGTTGTTGGAGTCAACCCAAGGTCATTTCAATTTAGGGCTGAAAGGGTACAGTGACAGCCTGAGCCCAGAAACCCAGCTCATAGCTTCTCTCTTCCAACAGGTCCAATGGCCACAGAAGCACCTAAGGAAATTGCAGAGGTGAGTGTTCTAGCCAATCACAATGTGCATACAGAAAGTCTCTGGAATAGTGATGCTCTGGGACTCAGCCTGATATTTCTCTGACCCTTTGGCTTGAGAAACTCTTAAGTCAAGAGATCTAAATTTAGTTTAGGATTTCTATGGAATAGCTCCAATGTCTTACAACCAACAGACCAGATTATTTTAGGCACAGGAAAGATGATTCTAGGAATAGGAACTGTTGTGTCTAAATGCCTTCTTGAAGGTGAGCTTAATTGGGGGTGTTCAGAAAACTACAGATATTTATTTCTGCTCAACGGGAGAGTAATTCAGGACTGGAATGGCAGCCTGAAAAATGAGGTGATTTTTCGGAGGTGATGAGAGCAGTGAAAGGGGAACAAGGTTCCCACGGGCTGCTGTGGAGAGAGTAGATTTGGGGGAGTGAAGGAGGAGGCAGAAAGATCAGTGAGTAGGCTGCAGCAATAGTCTATGTTGAGTGTTAGTAAGGACTGGATCCGTTTGGTGGTCATGGAAGTGGGAGGTTTTGTTATCTATGACTAGATTTTTCTAATGTTGAGGAAGAGAAAAAAGTAGAAATTAGGGTTTACCCCAAGGTTTTAGAAAGAAAGAAGGAAACTATCAATTTTAATGGGAATCTCAGGAACTTTGAGTCACATTAAAACTCTGAAATGTTTAGAGAACACAGAGTGAAAAGACCAAGGTGACCTCTGTACATTATGGTCTGAACTTCTGGTGAAAGTGTCAGGGAAGAATTAGCCAAAAGGTGGTGACTAGCTTGTCTATCCAAAAGGAAGTTTAGTCGACAGTCACATTTAGGAGTAATCTTCAGATTATGGGGATAATGCTATTATACCAGGAAGGAAAGGAGTTCGACTTTGCGTCTTTTCTTTGTCAACTGCTTAGAGGGGATGGTACTTATAAACACAGTTGAGACAGGGAACTTTTCATAAAAAGGGAGTGAAGGGAGAAGTTGACCAGAGGACACTGAGATCATATGCAGGCACATTTTTTTTTTTTTTTTTTGCTTTTTTGGGTCACACCCGGCAATGCTCAGGGGCTACTCCTGGCTCTGCACTCAGGAATCACTCCTGGCGGTGCTCGGGGACCAGATGGGATGCCGGGAATCGAACCCAGGCTGGCACAAGCCGGCACGGTGCAAAGGCAAACGCCCTACCCGCTGGGCTATCGCTCCGGCCCCATATGCAGGCACATTTTACAATTGAAATAATGACATTAAGAACTGGTTTGTATTAATATTTCAGTAGAGTTACCAGGATTTCTTGGTGATCCTGGAGAGTTTCAATTAGGTTTGTAGATTTGTTCAGGAGAAGCTATTTGGTTGAGTCACTTGCTAAATTGAGGGAGAGGAGCTGTGGAGTTGTGCTTTGAAGTGAGGGGTTTGAGATAGGATAATTATGATTAATTAGTGAACAGCGAGTAACTACAGAAGGAAAAGGGGATCATTGAAAGCTAATGTAGTTTTGAATAGGTAAGGCTGACTCCAATAACAGAGTCAGTCATTGAAACTTTCTTTGCAGGTTGAAGGCTGCCCCTGGCAGTGGGTATTAAATATCTGGAGGAATATAGAATCCTGTTTGAAATTACTAAATACAGTATTTTGGTTCAATTGGGTGTACACCTGTCAATACTCAGGGCTAAGTCCTGGCTCGGTGCTCAGGGATCACCCCTGGCGGGCTTTGGGGACCACCTGGGTTTCCAAAATCAAGCCCAGGTCAGCCATGTCCAAGGCAAGTGTCCTACTCGCTTTGCTATTGCTCTGGCTTCTAAAGATAGTCTTGAAGTCATGAGTTGAACAGCAAATCAGGAATCCAGGGAAAGGTTTATGGCGTTGGGCAGGGGGGTAGTAGTAGTGGCTGCAGGTCTGGAGATACGAGAGAAGCACAATATAAATAGTGTCATAGAGAATGAATATAAGAAGTGGGGTTACAAAGGCCCTGTTGAGGGCCTTAAGAATAAAGGATAGTCAAAATTGGATTGAGTTTGGGAAGTTATCACCTAGAAAACTTTCTGCGAACTGCCTGATAATATATTTAAAGATAAAAAAGGGTGAAGCCCTAATGGTGGGCCCAGAGTTAAAATGGTATCTTTGTCTCTACTGGTCAAGTGTTGTAGAAGGCAGAGAGTAACAGCAGTGAGGAGTGAATGGGCACAAATGACACCAGAATCTGATGTCTAATACAAGTAGTGAAGATTGGGGAATAATGATTGTGTGTCGGGGAGCCGCTGGAGTCCCCAACGGGGCGGGGGTCAGATATCAGGAAACGAAGTTCCCTTCTATCTCCGAAGCCAACAGGGAATGGATGAAAACTCAGGAGTCCAGCGCAGTTTTAAAAGGCTTTGCTCTCACAGGTTCTGGTATACAATCCAGTAACAGGAAAACTTTAGGACTTTAGGTTCCTAGCTGGACCCCCGGCCATATGTAGGTTTAGAATCCTAGATGATGGCCACTACCACGTACTAAGTCCCAACAGGGAAGAGAATGGAGAGAAGAAGAGAGGAGGCAGAGGGTGAAGAGGAGCCAAAATGACCAAAAAGCCCCTTCTCCTTTCTCTTAGCTTATTTTATAGATAAGCTGCCCAAAACGTCCAACCCAGCCCACTCTGGACTGGGCTATCTAGAGAGGAAGCCAGGTAAATGACTATATTGAAATGCAGATCTTTAGGTGGGCCCTTTGACTCAAGCTTCACAAATGCCAGATCTGACTCCCTGAGATACAATCTCCCTAGCAGAGGCGGGAGGGGGCTGCCTCTCTGAACCAGAAAGAAGTTCAGAATGCAATTTGTAGAGAATGGTACTAATATGTCGGGAACTGCCACTGGGGTCCCCGACAGTGTCAGGACAGAAGTTCTCTTCTACCTCCAAGGACGCTGGGGGAACAGATGAAAACTCACTAGTCTGGTGCAGTTCCAAAACGGCTTTTAATAGTACAAAAAGCTCTTCCACAGCACTCCAATATAATGAACAAACTCTAGCTCTGGTCTGAACTTAGACCATACAAAAGAGCCTGAATCTCCCACCAAAGAGAGAGGATCTCACCTGAGATGAGTCCTACCCAGAAGAAGGAGCAAAAGGCCAAAGAGCAAAAAAGCCAAAAAGCAAAAGGCCTAGGGAGCTAAAAGCCACAGGGGCCAAAAGCCAAAAGCTGAGGAGCCAAAAGCCGAAGGAGCCAAAAAGCCAAAGGGGCCTCAAGTCAGTCCCCTTATATACACCAAAGTAATCCAGGGAGGGTCATGTCAACAAAGAACGTAAACAGAGTGTAGAAGAGCAGTGCCACACCCTATTGCAGGTATAAACAAAGGTTACACCAAGGACTAATCTCTTCTTCTGAGATTATCTCTTATGTAAAACACTGGAGAGAGAGGGGGCTGGTATAAAAGTAATACATCTTAATTTCATGAGCTTCATGTAATCTAGATGGTACCCACAAGGTCCTTCTTATTATTATCTATACCAGGGTGATTCTGAGTATCTTGTTCTCGTGTACTGAAAGGGTCACATTCGCCTGCTTAGAGCAAACTAGTATGATCCTTCCTATAGTCTTCCTATAGTCTCAGCGTAGCCAGGGTGGTAGTCTCCTGGTAAATTCTAACTGTCCCATGCTGGGTGCAGTGGGTATAAAGAGGAGCTGTGCCCAATCTAGAAAACATAGAAGTCTTAGTAGATGTATAAGTCAGAAGTTATTCAATCAAGGTGACTTCTGTAACTGCCACACCCTCTAGCAATGTTTACATAGAAGAGAGGTCTCATTAGAATGAACCTTGGCTTAACTAGATTAAGCTGGGAGTGGGCAAAACAACAAAGCTCCCAGGTTAGCTAACCCTGTCCTCCAACACTAATACTTCTTACCATGAATATATAGCCAGCTGATTCCAGACTCTAGATCCCACTAAGGTCCAAAATCCATCAGAATAATTCACTTTGGTGTTACCTTTAGAATCAGAGACAGATCACTTTGCCTGGAGGTGCACTGGCCTGTCTCTCTTGAATCAGTTCAAAGAGGGCTGATTACATTATGGTTGATCCAACATGGCCAAGTACTCTTGGATATCTACATGTCTGTCCCTCGTGGGGATCCATGAGGATAGGAAGAGTATTGAACTAGAGCAAGCAAGAGTCATAATAAGGACGTTTTTGCCGTATAATATTATGAAATCAATCCAATTCTGCCCAAGCTCCAATGTGTGTGCTCCAGAGATTCCCTAAAGGCAGGGGACAGCTCTTAACATAAGCTAAATGTAGCAGGAGCCTAGAGCTCAATAGGGCCTGTCACCCAACAATTGTGCCTTGTATCGTGAGGAAATGGATTGGAAGTCCTTGTTGAGAGACTATTCACGGTTTCATCTCTCTACATGACAGGTCGATGTGACTTTTGACGATGTGGCCATATACTTCTCCTGGGCGGAATGGGCCCTCCTTAGTGACGATCAGAAACGCCTGTACTGCGATGTGATGCTGGAGAACTTTGCACTTATGGCCTCTCTGGGTAAGACCCTAGATTGATTTCTCTGCCCTCTTTGTGCTAGGGGACTCCAGGCATTGGCACAATAACTACTGTTGTGACCCATTGACTGTTCTTGTAAGATCTTCCTTTGATGGTTTTTGGGGTTTGTGGTCTTGTTTTGTTTTGGTCTTTTGAGTTTTTTGCTGTTTTGTTTCCATTCCTATAGTGTTTCTCTGAGTTCTGTTTTCTTCAGAACTTTTTCTCATCCAGAGACCTTTTTTTTTCTCTCATCCAGATGGGGGAAAGAACTCTGGGTACTTTAAGTGTAGATACGACTCCAATTCTGACTCTCAACTACATACAATGGTCTTAGGAGGGCCCTGAGCTTATTGAGTCACACATTAAAGAGTGTGAATTAAGATTTTGTTCAAACTATGCTATGGTCTGTTCTGTATCCACTCATTTTTGTGCCAGTGACTATGAATTATTTCTACCTTTTCTTATTTTCAAAAGTTTCAGCTTGTAATTTTGATTCCAATATTCAGTCCAGGAACAATCCTTAATTCTCCGGATTCTACATATCTGCTATTCTCTACTCTTCCCTTTCATGGTGTTCTGCACCATTGCTCCATATAAATTGTGTTTGTAAATATACACCTATACCTAATGGTATTTGAATATCAACTACTCTGATATATTTTGTACTCTTGAGACTGTACATAATCTTCTGTACAACACTCAGGTATCATTCAAAAAAACAAGTTCTAAAAATCAGAGTTGTAGACCCTGTTTCATCTCTTTTGTACTTCAGCCCTTTTTTTTTGTTCTTCGCCTGCTCATACTGCCCTTGCTGTAACCTTTGCTATAATTAATGCACAGCACCTACTTCCTGAACTGTAAACTGTCGGACTCCAGCTCCCTACTCATTGTGATCCAATGGATTCACATAGGTTCATTAATTTATATAGCAGATGCACATTTGTGGAAAAGCTGCCACTTGCCATCAAAGTCATTTCACCTGCATTTCTTTTCTTTCAGGTTACTGGAGTGGAACAAAAGATAAGACATCCTCTGAGAAGAATGTTTCTGTAGAGGGAATGTCACAGGTCAGGACTCTGTAAGCCAGTCGCTTTAACCAGAAATTTGACTCTAATGCAAATGTCTCAGTATTAAAGACAAGTATAGGGGTCAAAGCAATACCATAATGGGTAGGGCACTTGTCTTTCAGTAAATATGGAACATTTTTTTCAGTTAAATGTTCAGTCTAGAGCTGGAGCAATAGTTGAGCAGGAAGGGCGTTTGCCTTGCATGTGGCCAACCTGGGTTCAATCCCTGACACTCATATGATCCCCAAGTACCGCCAGTAGTAATATCTGAGTGCAGAGCCAGGAGTAACCACTAAGCATTGTCAGAAAAGCAAAACAAAATAAATGTTCAGCCGAATTAATCACTAATACATTGTCAGAAGTTAATGTGGAAAAATCTTCAGCCAAAGTTTTCCTTCAAAGGATAGATCAGACAGAGAAGGGAACAGTGTGCTAATAATTGTCGAAAGTGCTAATACCAACCTAGAGCTGAGCATTAAATACAGGCAAAAAGATACACATGATAACCTCTAAATGTATGCATTACAATCTACAATGAATAAGAGAAGAAAGTGAGAAAGAGAGAGATTGAAAGTGAAAGAGAGAAAAAGAGATAAAAAAACAAACCTGCCATAAAGGCAGGCTCAGGGAGGGGGAGGGAATCGGGGACATTGGTGGTGGGAAATGGGCACTGGTGGAGGAATGGGTGCTGGAACACTGTATGACCGAAACCCAAACATAAACATCTTTGTAATTTTATATCTCACGGTGGTATAATAAAATATTTTTTTAAAAATAAAATAAAATTATTAATCAAATTGAAAAAAATAAAGTAATAGCATTGTGCTCAACAACAACAAAGAAAACATTTTTTCCTTCAAAATGAGAAAATGAGAAAAGGTTTTATAAACCCACTGGGTATGGAAGAACCTTCAGTCAAAAGTCTTCTGTAGGGCGGTGATAGCCCAGCGGGTGGGGCGTTTGCCTGCACGCGGGCGCTCATGCCGGCCCGGGTGGGATTCCCGGATCCCACATGGTCCCCCGAGCACCGCCAGGAAGTAATTCCTGAGTGCAGAGCCAGGAGAAACCCCCTGAGCATTGCCGGGTGTGACCCAAAAAGCAAAAAAAAAAAAAAAACAAAAAAACAAAAAAAAAAAAAAGTCTTCTGTAATTGGATACCAAATATTCACCCAGATAGGGGTCCAGCAGTCCAGCATTTTCTCTCTTGCCACAATTGCTGTAAGTCCTGGTGTATCCTCTTGTCTGCAGCCTGAGCACAGCCCAGAGCTCAGCACACTAAACGTCCATGTTGATTCAGGTCTTACAGATCTCACTGCGTCTTTAGTTGTGACCAAGAACAGACGCCAAATCTAGCAGTGCCAAGGTTAACGCAGCTGTTTCCATTTGACTTTCCAGGTGTCCAAGACCTTCCAGGTACTTGGCCATGACCTTCGATTGGGATGAGTGGGGACAAATGGACGCGGCCCAGAGAAACCTGTATCGGGAAATAATGCTGGAGACCTGTGGGCTGCTGGTCTCACTTGGTAAGGCACACCTCCCTCCCACGTGCCCACGTCCACTTCCTTCGTTCATCTTCTCACTCCAGTCCTGACTGATATAAAAGGCCCCTGGAGCTGCCACTTTCCATCGTTCCTCCACCTCCTGACGCATTCTCGGTGCTCTCTTCTCTCCTGGCCTGCCCTTGTCCAGTCATGCACCATGAAGGGGCAAAAACAAACAATCCCACCAAAAGCCAGTCAGAATGAAACCAAGATCTGAGCCTAGGTTTAGTTACCAACCTGTACTTTCTCCATTACTTAGACAGACTGACATCACTCTAGTATCCATAATTCAGATTCACAGCCGAAGAAATCAATGGTCTAACTTTTTATTCTGATCATCATCCCTATAATCTAGTTAAAGGGAGGGTCATTCTCTAAATGAGCATTAGGCAGCTCTCACTGCATCATTGAAATCACAATCTCTTAGAAGCTTCTTTTTTCACATAAGTAGTCCATGACTATAATACAGGGCAGGTCACATAATGTGATAGCATTTGCAGCATTATTTTAATTGTCATGGATTATTTTGTTGTTTTGGGGGTTCGAGGTTGTGTTGTTTTGTCTTTTGGGCCACAGCTGGCAGTGCTCAGGGTTTATTTCTGGCTCTGAGGCATAGATTTTTCACGTGCTTTTCCTCTACAAGGAAACTTCCCAAAGACAATGTGATGTTTCTGTGTATGACTTATTTTAATCTTGTTTATTTATGATATGACATCATGTCAGTGAAATGGACAGCCCTAAGTGTCCAGCTTTATCCACACGTTTTGGGGTTTTGGTTTTGGATTTTGGGTTACACCCGGCAATGCTCAGGGCTTGCTCCTGGCTTTGTGCTCTAGAGATCACTCCTGGCTAGCTTGAGAAGGACCATTTAAGGTGCCAGGGATCAAACCCAGCTCTACCACGTGCAAGACAAGCACCCTACCCCTTATATGATCACTCCAGCCCATGCACAAATATTCTTTGGGCTGTTCATATAATTTGTATTGATCTGGATAAAGTTATGGGGTATTAGCCACCCCTTGCCAACTAGCTCCCCACACATCAGCTCTCCAGGCATGGGTCTACTCAGCTTAGTTCCATCCTAAAACACTGGACTGGTATTGGGGTTTGTGTCTGTGTTTATGTGTGTATGTGTGTGTGTGTGTGAGTGTCCTGTTTGTAACATGACACAAGAATTAATTTCTGTCATGAAACTTGATGTCCCTTTTCATACAGATTCCCTCTACTTCCTCCGAATCTTAACTCCTGGAAGAGCAAAAACACCAAACATTTCCAAAATAACATATAAAGGTCAGAAATACAAGCTTTGGGCCAGAGCAGTGTAAAGCAGAGAGGGCATTTTCCTTGCATCTGGCCAACCTGGATTTGATCCCAGCAATCCATATGGTCCCCGAGCACCACCAGGAGTAATTCCTGAGTGCAGAGCCAGGAGTAACCCCCTAAGCACCACTGGGTGTGACCCAAAATGGAAGAAAGGCATTATTTGGTTTGGACAAGCACTTTTCAGTTCTCATGTTGGGATCTAAATCACTTCGGACAGATTTTAGGGTTATTCTCCTTCCAAGAGCTTTGGTTCCAGTCGACTCATTTCAAAGCCAGACATCCCCAAGTCAGTTGAGGGAGGCTAAGACATTGATTTCAGTTATTTAGAAAACACCTTATAGAATAAGGGTGTTATTTCCCTGGGTACCGTGGCAATGTATAAAGTGAGGGTTTTTCTGAACCATGTTGGATTCTGGGAAGGAGGTCAAGGGAATGAGTTCTAGGTAGACCATCTCCCCATCCCTTGCTTTTTCCTGCTGCCTGGTTGCGGATGCCCTATCAGATTGTGTATGTATGTGATGCACTGACTGAACTTTCCGACCATGTAACTGCCTGTACTCCTGTACAGTGGCCTAAGATGGCCATCCCTTTTGTTATTCCTGGGGTTTGATTGGTTTAATGGGATATGTCAGTTAGATCTCAGATAAAGAATTAACTGAAGACTTGAATTATCCAGCCTCCTTCTTCATTTTCTATTTATTTTCTCCTTCCCTCCTTGCTTCCTCCATGCCCCTCTTTCATTGGTTTCCTCTTTATCTGGACCCTCCCTCCTTATTGACTGTAACATGAGCAGCCACATTCCAAGATTTCATTGTTGTGTTGAAAGTCTCTTACTAAATCTATTAATCTTCCACAATTAACACCGAATATTTATCCCTAATCAGGGTATCCTATTCCAAAAGCAGAATATATCTATCTGCTAGAGAATGAGCAGACCTGAGCACGACGAACAGAGGCATCTAAAGTTCTGTGCAGGTGAGTGCCAAAAAGAGCTGGGTCACTATTCCCAGGGGGACCACTAGAAAGCCTCTTGTGAGCTTTGGGCCTGAGCATCCACTGAGCCCCTTCAACAGGTCCTCTCACCCGCTTACACTCCTTCCACTTGGGTTCTGTCGAGTAAATGCCCGGATATAGGCTTCAGTTTGGGGCTTAGCACCATGTTTTCTGCTTCTCCAACCTTGTGACCCTGGGACCATTGCATCGACTTTGTAGTGTTTAAAAATGGGTTGCATGGGGCCGGAGCGATAGGCCAGGGGTAGGGCGTTTGCCTTGCACGCGGCTGGCCCATGCTGGCCCGGGTTCAATCCCTGGCATCCCATATGGTCCCCGAGTACTGCCAGGGAGTGATTCCTGAGTGCAGAGCCAGGAGTAACCCCTGAGCGTCGCCGGTATGACCCGAAAAAGCCAAAAAAAAAAAAAAGGTTGCATTAATATTGACATTATAACAAAGTAGCTGTAATCAGAGCACCTCAACACAGGGAGGGTTTTGTTCTTATATTTTTCTTCTTATTCATGCCAAGATTCATACTGGTCATTGAGGAGTTCTGTGCCCCACAGTTTTTCAGGGAACAAGATGCCATCTGTTGTCAGCGTAAGTCTTAATTTAAGGCTTTTCTGCATCGTCTGTTTAGCAACAGAGAAATGAGAAAGGAATAAAATAAGCCACCACACTCACTTACTCATCATAGCCTTTGTTATTCCTTTCATACTGACAGTTGTCCATTTGGCCATACCTGAATGCATAGGACTAGAAAATGGCTTAGCCTTGCACCCAGAAACAGGTCATGGATTTGGTAAACTATTAAGAGTTTGCAATACCTAGCATATATTTAGAAAGTGACCATAACTGGGTTTTTTCCCCCCCAAATTTTATTACACCATTTTAGACATACAATTGAAAGATGCTCATGCAGAGTTCTGGTTCCACAGCGTTCCAACACCCATCCCTCCACCCAAACCCACCTCCCATTACCAATGTCCCAACCTCCCCTCCCCCTCCCACACCTCAACTACTTGGCGGGTTCTGTATGTCTTCTCTCCTCTCTATCTCTCCTTCCCGCCAAACTTTCCTGCACATCATGGAATGCAGTGCATTAAAGGACATAACTGTTTCCACTATTTTGATGGACTGCGCCGCCGGCGGGCGACCTGGGCTTGAACTGGTTTTGTTCTGTTAATCTGGTCTTGAGGTAGGATCCCAGCATCCGGACAGCAAAGGTGGTGGCTAGTGTGGTGAGCGAGTCTCATCCAGCTGCTTCCGAACCCCCCAGAGGTGATGGGCCCACTCCCAAAAACCCATCTGTCCTCCCGGGAGCCCCATGGTCAGCTTAGCCAGGGGAAAGCGGAGTTCCAGCTTCCCCAGGTGTGTCCGAGGCTAGCATGCTATGGCTGGTCGCCCCAGGGCAGCTCCTGGGGGGGGCCACCAAGCTCGACAAAATAGAGGGGGGAATGGCCGACCCATTACTCCATCTGACAAATTCCCCATAACTGGGTTTTTTTTGGGGGAAGATTGGCTTTTAGGCCATACTCAGTGATGCTCAGGTTTTTTTTTTTTTTTTTTTGTTTTGCTTTTTTGGGTCACACCCGGCGATGCTCAGGGGTTACTCCTGGCTCTGCACTCAGGAATTACTCCTGGCAGTGCTCAGGGGACCATATGGGATGCCGGG